>RJWJ010004114.1:0-79062 GCA_004363605.1 Indri indri | reverse complement strand
CTGGGCATCTACCCCAAAGAACAAAAATCGCTCTATGAAAAAGACACCTGCACCCGAATGTTTATAGCAGCGCAATTCACAATTGCAAAAGTGTGGAAACAGCCCAAGTGTCCATCAATACATGAGTGGATTAGTAAAATGTGGTATATGTATACCATGGAGTACTATTCAGCTTTAAGAAACAATGGTGATATAGCACCTCTTGTATACTCCTGGATAGGGTTGGAACGCATTCTACTAAGCGAAGTATCCCAAGAATGAAGCCTTAATGAATTGTCTTGACCGTTCAAGACCATGTATTTTCACATGAGAGAAATTAGACACAATTTTGAAATGATCACTAAGATATCATTGTTTAAAAAATAGCAACAAACCCACCCACACTGTATGGGAGTGGCTTGATTTTCTGTCAAGGTACACATCAGATGACTCAATGGAAGCGTTCCACAGGCTTTGTGGGGTTCGGGTAGGAAACTGATAGTTCGTCTGCATATAGAAAAAGAACAGAAACTTTTATGTTTGAATTTACGTTTAATTTTCATCAAATTCACTTTGTCCTAGAAAATGTATATATTACCAAGTTTTCAACTCTGGGACCTATGATGACAATCCATCTCTTTTCCCCACATCTAAAGCCAGAATTGGCAGCATTCTCTTCATTCCATGAACTACTTTTAAATGACATGCAGGAGAAGAAAGACACCGTAGTTAAATATATAAAAATAAATTTTCTTGGCTTACTGGGGTAGCAAACAAATATCTATGAGTAATGCCCCTATATCACAAGCTAGCAAGGCACTTAATAAAACCCAAACAACTGTCACACATGGGTTATAAGGTCATTTCTCACATATAAGATAAACTAGAAATCTATCTAAAGGATAGAATCAGGGAGAATGTTATGAAGTTTGCTGGAAAATAACAAATGAGTTTCACATGTTATTTCATTTCCCAAGGGCACTTTGATAAGCATACACACATATTGTCAATGCGTGCTGGGACCCCAGTGCATGCAGGGGACACAGAAACATGCAAGTTCAAAACTATAAATGTCATTTAGTAACAAATTAAATATTTGTCACGAGTGACAGGACAACGAATAAGTTAAATAAAGCTGTATTTTTTAGATGCCAACAATGTGGAGAATGATGGAGACGGAAAATATGAAGACACTGTCCTTCACTAAGGTAATGATAAGGTTTCTATTTAGAGCATTTCCATTTAAAAAAGTCAGAGAGGCTCATACCTATCAATGTTAAATGAATGAATGGATGAATGAATGAACAAAAATAATTGTTGTAGGAAAGTGAGTTTGTGTGAGTTGTGCAGAAGAAATGGGAATTTATAGACATGGTGTAAGAAGCAACAACCGTATTTCCAAATGAAGTCTAAAACTAAAGAAACCATTGAATTTTAATACCTCCCAATACTATTAGAATGTGCACAGCAGCACAACAGAAAAATTCTAGCCTAGTGGTATTCAAATATCAGTGTGCGTTAAGATTCACTTACAGCGTTTCTAAAGGTGTAGACTCTGATTCAGTCCTGGGAATTTGCATCTAAACGTCTCATGTGATTCTGAGGCAAAGAAGTCTAAAGAAAATTTTGAGAAGCACTGTTCTCTACCAAGGGGCAGGCCTGAGAAGAGAGGTTTGGTTTTTCCTTCCTTTTCTCTGTGAGCTTTCTTTGGTAGCAGGGTTTTGTGGCTGTTGTTGTTGTTGTTGTTTTCAGTCTGTATCACACCTCACTGTTCCAGTACCATAGCTAAGCCCAGCCTTCTTTTAGGAAAATTTTTTTAACTCAAAATTCAAATTTGAAGTGTATTTTAAATTAGAATCTTTGCCACAAAAGCCAACATTTCAATAGAGACAGTTAGTGGATCAGGGGTTTTGAGTTTGTGGTATTAATAATTATATGGAATTTGTGGGGTGGGGGAGCAGAGAGTGAGGAATAGAAAGATGGACTGAAGCTGTATTTCAAACAGAGAAAGACACTGTAAGGAGGCTGGAAAATGGTAACATGTAAAAAAATTTTTTTTGTATTAAAACTAATTAAGAGCAATTAAAATATGTATTAAGTTTCCCAGATAAAATATAAGATGGCCAGTTAATTTTGAATTTCAGATTTAAAAAGAATACATTTTTAGTATAAATATCAAATTTAATCCAGCATCCTGTATTTTCATTTGTTAAATCTGATACTTCTAGTGCTTATTATACAAAGATAAGTATTAAGAATTACATTTCTGGGTAGCAGAGAGTAAAGAGCACAGATTATGTATCTTTGAGTGGATCATTGACATAATTGAAGCCTGACTTCCACTTAAAGGTATTAAGTGCAAGGTATTTCCCATGCGCTGGGAACTGCCATTTATATCAAACAGCTGAGAAATTTCCCCAAAGACTATTTTACTTGATCAATATGTCAATTCTCTACCAGCAAGATCCTCTTAATACCCCACAGACCTTTTAAATGAAAGATCATAGAGGGCAGTTTAGTGCACTGCATTCATTTCCTAAATGTATATAATTCTCTAATAACAATGCTTATATTTCATTTTCTTCTTTCCCGTAGAAAACTCATCTGTGCTTTCCTGCTTTAAACATTAAGTTGTGAGTTTTTATTTTATTTCATTTCTTATATCTCTGGTTTTCTCAAGGCATTCTATTTAGTTCTTTACAACAAAGCTTTTTTTCAATCTCAACACTATTGACATTTGGAGTCAGATAATTCTTTGTTGTTGAGGGCTCTTCTGTGTATTATAGGATGTTTAGCAGCATCTTTGGCCTCTATCCTCTAGATATTAGAAGCACTTTCTGAGTTGTGACAACCAAAAATATCTCCAGACATTGCCAAACAACACCAAGAGGACAAAATCACCTGTAGTTGAGAATCTGCAAGGGTAGTTTGTAATTTGCTGCAACTTGTCTTTTTGTCTTTCTGTAAAAAGTAGAAAAAGATAGTAATTTACCCTGCTTCTTAATGGGAAAATTTAAAAAAAAAAATTAGAATTTAGATTTTTAAAAATATGCACAGTTAACTATACCCAAATACGGCTTAGGAAAAACAGTCAATAAATGATTTTGGAATAGACTGATAAGCAATTTAAGAAAAATTAAGTCTCAAAATAAACTTCATATCTATTGAATAATAAAATTTTTAAGCTAAAATATATAAAAACCATTGAGAACAGTATTGGATATTTATCAGTATTGCATATTAATAATTTGGTAAACTACGTGGGGTGATAAAAATAAATCATAAAGGAAAAGACTGAAACATTCAGCACTATCGACATTAAGTATCTACATAATGTAAATTAGTGTAAAAATAAAAAATGAAAATATTGCAAAAATATATCTCACTAATATAAAGGGTACATAGGGTAGAATAAAAGGGTGTATAGCTACAATTTAGTAAATAGTAGATGCTCCCCAACTTGAGGCTATTGTGACAGCAGTTAGTGAGTTAATCAAAAAGTTAAAGTTCAAATTATTCCTAAGTACTTTAAACACCTTAACTTAAAACATGTAAATGCACATTTTTTTTAGCAATCCTTCGATATTGCATCACCTCCTTTATTTTGAATATTAGTCCATAAGAGTCCCACATTCACTTTCTTGCAGAAACCACACCCATAAAACATCTGCAATGATTTCCAGGGTATTTTTTTTAAAAATAAGTGAGAATTTTTTTAAATTTGAAAGCAAAGTTCTTCTTAATGTTTATAATGTCTTTCAATATGTTGTAATTATCTGCCCATCCTCAATTCAACAGCTTGTTTCACTTAGCAATTATCTTTATTCCATTTTTCTGAAGATTTCCACTTAGTTTTTATAGAAATACCTCTCTTTTCACACCCATATTTCACTATTTTAAATAATGTAAAATTGAACAGTAACTACACATTACAAATCAATCTCAAAAAGCAAGAACAAGTGAGGAAAGGGCACATCCGATTCTTGGTAAAAATATAACAAACATGCTTTAAACAGAAGTGCACACTTCATCATGTTTTGAAATGGATCATGCTTATTTTAATTTTGTTGAATTTTTTAATCTTTCCTTTTATGAATAATACATTTTATTAGTACATAAATAATGCCATATTTAAAAAATGTTTCCCTCCCCAAAGGTCATAATGATATTCTCCCAAATTATTTTCTAGAAGTTTTATTCTTTAATTCTTTACATTTTATTCTATAATCTATGTGAAATTAATTGTTGCAAATTGTGTAAAAAGGGGCCATTATATTTTTCCTAGATGAGTATCCAATTGTCTCAATACCATTTGTTGATAAGACCTTTCATTCCCTTGGTTACTTCAGTCATAAATCAAGTTCCTATGTCTGCTTCTGGGTTTTCAGTTCTATTTACTTGTTATTATTGATAAAATATTACATTGTCTTAATTACTGTAGTTTTGTAATATGTATGATACCAGCTAGAGCAAGTTCTCCTATATCGTCTTTCTCTTTACAACTGTCTTGTATCTGGGCTCAGAACATATATTATCTCTTAAATATGGTTCTGTTTCATTACTTCTCTCTTCTCCTGCTGAGTCTCCAACAGCGTGTATATTAGACCTTCTACCCTCTTCCATGTCTCCTAATACTTTCTTCTGTAGTTTCCATCCTTTATATTTCTCTTTGCTTTATTCTTGATATTCTTCTCACCTATATTCCATTCCATTAAATCTCTCCTCAATTGTATCTAGTCTGCTGTTACTCTGATCTTTGTGCTGTTAATTTTGATTATTAAATTTTGCAGTATTGGAGTTAGTATTTAATTCTTTCTCTTGGTTTCCAATTCCCTGAAAAAAACATCCATTGTGTATTTTGCCATCCATTACAAGCATGTATTTTTAAAAGTCCATGATAAATAACCTCATTCTCTAAATCTGAAGCCCCTATTTTTCTATTTATCTATTTTTGTTGTTTCTTATTTCTACTGAGTTCTTCCATGTTGTATTGTCACCTTGCATGCCTGATTTTTTTCTGTTGTACACCAAACTTTGTGTTTGCAAAATTACTCACAAAATTAACTTGAATCCAAAAGTTTGGTTATTGTTGTCTAGAGAGAAACTGTGTTGTTTCAGTCAACTGTCTAGGTGCCCTGGCAATCTGGGACGACTGACTTTTAGTTCAGAAATAGATAAAATTTGCAGGAAATCCAGGCTTTTCCAGGACTGTTTAATTCTAGTCTGTTTTTACTCTTAGAATGCAACCCTGTGAGGTATGAGCCCAAAGTCAGGGATTTTCACCAGGGCCCTTTTGCCCTCTTTCTAGGCCTAAATTCAAATTATTTTTTTCAAGGCTACCCGGAGCAGCAGCCAGGTTCTCAGACTCTTACTTCTTTTGTCTAGACTCAACAACCCCTACCAACCGACCCCCTTTCAAGGAAGCAGCCTCAAACAGGAAACTCACTTCCCCAGGTCTCAATCTTTCCTTAGTTCTAGCCTAATTTAACTCTATTCTCTTGGTAGCTCTCTGATGTCTTCACTAATAGCATCGCTATTGCCCTTTGGAATTTTTGAGCCAAGCAGAGATTGGAGCCCACTCTCCTCAATGGATCATAAACAGAAAACATCCTTGTAGCATCAGTGACAGTACAAGCTGAGGATGAGGAGTCATTCCTCAGTGTTCTTTAAGCATGTAAACTCCATGTTTTCTCCTTGTCTTCAGTGGAAGAATTTCCTAAATTACTTCATACACCGATAACAGAAGTGGAAACCAACTTGTCTATGGTTTATGTCTTTTTGATTCCTTTCATTATGACAGTTTAGTTTTCAGGCTGACTAATAAAATATTTATAAAAGTTGATCCAATAATCCTATTTCTTAGGAAAAATTATATGATTCATAATATTTATTGTGGTATTATTTACATGGCAAGACAATATGTTGAGATATGAATGTGAGCCTTATTCTCTGAAGACAACATTTTTTTCTCTTCCTTCTTCAGGAAGGACATGCATGCTTTTGTTTTGTAAGTTCTAGGCTCTTCTTGGGGTAGCGGGGCTTAACAAGTTCTTTTTGTTCTTATTATTTCAGAAGCTTCTCTAAAGTAATCCCCCACTGAAGCCTAGGTTTGAGAGATCTGGATTTATAGGGGAAAAAAATTAAAATCTTCTCTCAGAGTATGGGAATGGAAGCTGGAATCACCGGCCAAGTGAGTTAATTCTAGGAGACTTCGAAGACAGGTTTTGGTTTGGCGTTTTTTTAGGTGAGCAGACTGATTGACTATAATGCTCCAAGTAGGTAAACTGCGCATGTGGCTGAGTATAGTCCTCCAGAGGGGGCAAAAACCTTGGGGGAAGCAGAAGGAAGGTGGTGGTTAGATGTCAGAGCTGCCACCAATGGGCAGGGCTTTCATGAACAGACTTCACTGCTGCCATTTGGAACAGCCATAACTAGAGGACAGTGAGGACCAGCCCTCCACATTGGATTATAAAGAAAAATAAAAGGAACAAAAGTAGGGTGAGAATAAGGAGCTGTTTCTTCAATTTTCTTGAGATATATAGGCCTCTGGTTTCTGGTAAAACCAATGAAAGAGACAGAAGCTATTTCAGAAATGACTGAGATTGGATTTCTCATTAACCTTCACAGGTGGGAGCCCTAGCCAGATTTAATTTGATTCAGAAAAATAAAGAAACATGACCTTTCTTGCACTAGAGTGTCATAAAACCATTCATTTAGGTTAGATTCATAACAGTAAAATATGTAACAGAAAACAACCTAAATATCAGACAACAGGGCAAAGAGCAATGATGGTATATCAACTCTATAAAATTGTATGTGGTTATTAAAAATTGTGACTATTCAGAGTATTTAGTAATATAAGGAATGTTTATGCAACACTTTCAATGCAAAGATAAAACAAAATTTCATGTACTTAGGATAGCAATTTTTGAGAAATTATGTACAGATAAAGATGAAGCCTGGAATAGATTAGAAAAAAAATGAAGATTTGATACTCTGGGTGATATACTTTGGGTAAATGCATTTCTTTTCTGTTTCCTTTATTTTTACTATTATTTACTATTATTATTATATTTCTTATCCCAAAGTTAGGTGATTTTTATTTTTTAATGATACATGATCAATTCATTTATAAAGATTCAGAATAGCTCAATTCTATTTTGAGGTCGATTATTAATTATTTATTTATTTAACAAATATTTATTGAGCACTTACAAAGGTACCAAATACTATGCAAGGTGATAATTATTGCAGTAGCAAATAAAACTGAATACGTCACACATGGACCACTTGAGGGGGAAGGGGTAGACCTAAACAAAACGAAAACACAAATATGTATTTAAATCAAACTTTTAACTCTTATTATTCAAATTACTCCTTGCTAAGCTAAGAATGAGTGGTGCATGACACTCTTCAGGTAACTTTAAAATTAATACTTAAGCTGAGGCTTAACGAACAGGGAGCCAGGTGAAAATAAAAGGGAAGAAAGAGCCTTAGCGGAGATGCATCAGGTGAAATATTAGTCAAATGGCAACTTCTGTGCCCCTACTCTCTCAGACAATTTTAATTTCTTGCCTTTATAAATTGGTCATTGAAAGAGAGTTTAATAATGGAATTACGTGTAGGGACTATAAAGACAGTATACAGGGAAGTCACACAGGACAGTGCAATACTCTAGGACAAGTAAGAGCAGGAGGTGGCAGGTAATCCCAAGCCTGAAGGAATAAGGAAAGAGTAGTTTTTAGAACCTGGAGTGAGTGCTGTGTGGAGAGGGCCACCCGAGAGGGGCTGTGATCTTAGGGCCTGGGACACTGCCAATTTGCAGCATCCCTGAAGAGAGGGAACAATTATCTTCACCTCCTCCTCTTTTCTCCCTGTGATGTCCCATTATTCCTCATTGGCCAATCCCAACCAGAAGCCAGAGGGCAAGAGAGAACCAGGATATATGCCACACGGGTTAGCCTCCATGGCAAAAAACAGTGGGGAGAAGGATAGGGAGTGGATCTGAAAAGGCAGATGGACTATGTCCAGCATGGATAATGAGTGGACTCAACTTGACTCTTTGGCTTTGCTGTTTGATAAAGAACCTGAGGCAGTGGTCCAGCAGCCATGAAGCCAAGATCTGGAAGAGTAACTGCCATTGCTCCTGTTGCTGGCCACATCCAATCCAAGGTCTAACTAATCCTGAGACATCCTGCTTTCAGGGGTGAGAGAGCAGAGAAGAGATGGTGGTGTTATTTCTACTTTTCCTCTCCTCTGAACTCCTTAGGTTATCTCCCATTCTATGAACTAACTCTATTCAATTGGCCCACATGGCAGGTTAAGAGGAATCAGGACAAGCTGATTCTCACTGGAGTGCTCTGAAATCCTCTTTACTCTTAAACTTCTGGCCATAAACACTTTTAGATTTCAATACCTTCTTAACAGTCCTTCTCTCAACTAATTACAGAAGCATTTTCCATCTCTCTTTCCTTACATACATTCTAAAATGTTTCTACTAGTTCATACCAGGGTACAAAAAGTTCGTTCATCTTTGGATGTCAAAAATGAAATGATACCACTTCATATGAAAAACCAATGTAATTTTATTATACTGCCAATGAATAGAGTCAGCATTAAACACAATCACTATACCCCTTGTGGAAAAAAAACAAGAATAATCCCACAGCAGCTACTATTGTCTGCCCCCAAAATATCCTTCTGATAACTAAATGAGGGACGTGACTCCTTGAATATAGGACTCTAAGAATTAGCCACTTAGGCTGCTGCTTCCTTGATTGGAATTTGCAAAATATTCACAGAGCCACAATCAAAAGACAGGTCCTATCTTTAAATGGGCAGAGATCTATTTCTTAAACAGGGCACAAAAAGTACTACCACAAAAAGCAAACAGTAATAAATTTTATTTCATGAAATAACTTCCATTATCAAAAGAGATCATTAAAAGAGTAAAAAGACAGACCACGCAGACTAGAAAAAAATAGTTTCAATACACGTTGCTGACAAAGGACTGGAATCCATAATATACAAAGAACTGCACATATCAATAAGGAGATTAAACAATAAAATTTTTCAAAGCAGGTATCATACAAATACACACTTCATTAAAAAAATTTAAAAAACCAATAAATATACAAAAAGGTGCTAAATAACAATACTCATCAAGGAAATGTTCCCTAAATGGAATTCAGGAATATACTACCAATCCCTCACCAGAATGGCCACATTTTAAAAAGACTGACGGTACCAAATGTTGGTGAGGATGTAGAGCAACTTGAACCCTCTTACATTCCTGGCAGGAATGTATACTGGAGCAATCACTTTGGAAAACTGGCAGCCTTTATGAAAGCTAACATATGTCTGCCCTAGGATCCAGCATTCCTACACCAAAGTATATATTTAAGAGAAATGAATGCAAATATCCACGAAAAAACATATTCAATCATATTCATAGCAGCTTTAGTCATGGTAATCCCAAACTGGAAACAACCCAAACATCCAAGAAGAGAATTGATAAATGAGCCCTGGCATATTCGTATACTTGAATACTACTTAGAAATTAAAAAAATAAATAAGCTGTCGTATGCAATAACATGGATGAATCACACAGACATTATATTGAGTAAAAGAAAACACAAAAGTGTGATAACCTAGGATTCATTTATATGAAGTTGAAGAACAGGAAAAACTAAACTAATCAATGACAACAGAAGTCAGTAAAGTGGTTACCCCTGGGTCTGGGAGTATTAACTGGAAAAAAGCACAAGGAACCTTCTGGGAAGCAGGAAATGTTCTCTGTCTTCAGCAGGATGATCTTCATGGTTGTATGTATATGTAAAAATTCACCAAGCTGTACATGCAAGATCAGTGCACCTTCTGCTTATTACTATGTATATGTTATGCCTCAATTTTAAAGAGTAAAACATGATCAGGTCCCACTCCCCAAATTTCCTCAATCAGGATAACCTCATGTGAGTATAGCAAAATTAAAATGAATACCCTTCGTAGTTCCCTTGGGTGAAGCTCTAACATGACAGACCACCACAAATTCCAAGGTAATTGAATTAACTCAATTCTCTCTCATAATGAAATTCTGCAAGTTTAGATTTAGCTGAGAGCACAGAGAGACTCTGAAGGAGCTGTTAAGAAGGATGGTTGAACAAGCCGTTACGTTCCTTTTGAACATATTTTTTAATGAAATAGGTATTTGAATACCTATCTTTAAATTAAATAGGTATTTAAATATACCAGTTAGGTAGGTCAATAGAGATCCATTATTGTCTAATAAACCAAATCAGGGACTCTACAATGGGAAAGGATGAGGAAAAAAAACTTGAAGGTGCTTCATGCTCATTTGCAGCCAAATTCAATAGCTTTCATGCAGAAACCCAGGGGAGTTTTTATTGAATTCAATCCTTGAATTGTTTCTAGCTAACGGGCTCGCTATTTACAGCATTATTTTCTATTAAAGGACAAGCCTAGAAAGTCAAAGAATTTAGAGCTACTGTTTTACTTGAATAATCAGCATTTCCTAGGCTGCCTTTATCGTTCTCTTATAAAAGGATGGAAATCAAACTGACTGCTTTTTATCAGCTAAGCTGAAACCGTCTAGAAACAGGGATTTACATAAATATATATCGATGACAACTATAAAAATGTAATCGGCCATGAAAGGAAGCCAGTTATGGTCCTATGATGGTAACTACTGGAATCAGTGGCCTTCTCATGCTGAAAGTTGGTAAAAATGACACTCAGTTATAAACTTAGCACTTCTCCATGAGAGCAGCTCTCACTTGAAGGCATTTTGACTTTGAAATACAGCCAAAATATCTGAGGTGTTAACTTACCTTCTAAATTCTGAAACGATCTTAAGTTAAATGAGCTAATCTCAGGGTAAGACACCTTTAGTCATTGTCCAATCCAGGAAACAACCAAGAAATTTTTTTAAAAAAGCAAAAGTTGAACAAGGCTTCATTTTTGCCAGAATCCATCCACTTCCCACTAAAATCTAAAGGCTGTGAAAAAAATCTTATCCTTGAACACTTTCTCTGAAGGAGTTATCTAGGTCTTTATACAAAAGCCTTTGTTTTATTTTTAAGGGAATTATGCCATTATAAATTGCAATCAAACCATAGATTTAAGTGACCTTTCAGAAGCAATATCCCAAAATCCCCAAGAGGAGATATATCAGGACTTCAAATTCTGTTCTTAAAACATATGATGGTTTTCACATTAGTTAGCTGTCAAAGCTAGAATTAAAAATATAGATCTGATAATTCCCAGACCAAGGCTTTCTCTACCAAACATAAGGACCCTCTCCTCAAACGTCTCCACCATTGACCTTGAAGTTTTTCCATGTTAAAACACAAAGAAGTACCTGGAATAAATAATTTATTAAGGTATTGCCCATTGTTATGCCTTGTTCACCTTCAAGAGAACACATGGTTCTTGAGGCATTGAAGGCTAGTCTGCTCCATGGGTAGGTGTCTGATCCTGAACAGAGTTGTGAGTAGCTGTCACTAGGAATGCGAACAAGTAGTCAAGTACTTCCATTGTCTGAGGAGGGAGGTGCAATAAGATATTTTTATATGTTGAGGCTCTCAAAAGAGATACCACCATACCCTCATGGAAGAGAGCAAAAGATGGAAAAATAGCTGAGCTCTGGTAAACCGTGGCCTGTACTCTGAAGCCACAATGTGACTATGGTCCTGAAGGTTGTACGTATGTGAATAGAGAAGAACTGTAAACCATCACTGAGTCTGTGACAGTAGCTATAACAGAAGGCCCAGCCTGACACTGCACTGTATCTTGACTATGTTATTACTATTGCTAGAATACCATTTTTTTATTATTATTACTACTACTTGTTCTAGACTGTCTTTTGTCAACCCGGAATCACTATCACTTTCTTTCCAAGATCTTAGGGAAGAAGACAAGAAATACATTTTCCAGAATCCCTTCCCTGTATAGCTTCAGATTAGCATCTGCTAAAATGAGACACTTACATGGGATTTGAAAGGTGTAAAGAAAAGCAGCCGCTGTTTTCCAGAGACAGCTGCAAGCAGATGTGAGCTTCTTTAAGCAGCATCTAGGGAAGCTTTTAAGAACTGCCTTCTTCAATACTTTAGGCCTGTGGTCCCCAACCCCCAGTCCGTGGCCTGTTAGGAACCAGGCCACAGAGCTCCGGCACCCTCCCAGCCCCCCACCCCCACCCCAAGTCCATGAAAAAATTATCTTGCATGAAAGTTAAGGCTGGGGAGGGCGCACAGCAGGAGGTGAGTAGTGGAAGAGTGAGCGAAGCATCATCTGTATTTACAGCTGCTCCCCATCGCTGGCATCACCATCTGAGCTCTGCTTTCCACCTCCCACGCCCCCCCCGCCCACCCCCCATCTGTGGAAAAATTGTCTTCCATGAAACCGAGTCCCTCAAAGGTTGGAGACCACTGCTCTAGGCTGATAATCTTACTGGTGGCTTCCTTGACCTTTCTAAACATTGCGTAAGACTTTACTTTCCTTACCAAAATCTATCATATTTTAATACATAGTGTGTCTCATATTTCCTTGACTGAACCTTGATGTTTCAAGGTTGTGAAATGAACTATGACATTGCGAGATACTGCTTTTCTTTGTAAAACAATTATACAGTCAAATTTCATTATGTGCAGTAGTTATGTTACTGAAAGTTTGACATCTGTCCCTGAGGCCACAGGAGAAGAACGAGGACTTGAGGAGAAGTGGCTTGAGGAGAAGGAAAGAGAAATTTATTAATTTGCTGACAAATGAGGAGGATGGCAGGCTCTCATCTTAGGAACAAACCATCATCCTCACCATAAGCAGAAACACTGAGATTTTAAAGGGGGGCGGTGGGTTCAGCTTCAGGGTATTTCTGTTTAACCACAGTAGATGGTTCTGATCCTGTGATACAAAAAACAAAGAACACTCCCCTCTCCGCCCTTCCAAGCACCAGCCTCAGGGAGGGACGCAGGTTTTAATTCACCAAAAGAGTGTTGTGGGGCGTGGTTTAAAGAGACAGATTGTAAAACATTTTACCCTTTTTCAGGCCATCCCTCTGTCACAGTTATGTCCCTAAAGTCTTAATGATCACTGAGTTAGCAAATACTGAACCATTGCTCCTAGAGGAAATACAGGATTAGTTTCCTTAGAGCCTCTGGTCACATTTTCATCAAGCAATCAATATGTAACCTTGTTTTATCTGTGTTTGTGTTTAAAAATACCTTATTTAATACATATCATTGCTCAATTAACATTGTGCTCATGGCAACAGCACTATAAACTTATCCAACACACACATTTTCTCCAGAAGGCATATCACAGCCTTAAGCACAGTGAACAGCCCTTTAGGACTATAGTGGTGATTTTGAACAGGAAAATCACCCAAAAAGCACAAAAATGCAAAAAATGTGGCACTAAAAAGACCACTTGTTTACAATATAAGAGCTGAAACAAAAAGACAGAATGCCACCTTGGTCAGTCTCAGCTGGGAACGTGTGTTTCAGGTGGCTCCAAGTTTTTGTTGCTCTGTCTCTGTCCACAAATAGTGGTGAAAGCACCACAAGTATTGATTTGGGGGTAACAAATACATTTTCACAATTAGGTGACTTCACAAATATGGAATTTGTAAATAATGATGATCAACTGTGCTTGAGAAATTAATTGCCTCCCCATATTGACACATTTAGTCAGTGACAGAATTAGGACCCGCATCCCTACCTTCTACTTCCAAGTCTGTGTCTACCCTGGGCAATGTTGGCACAGATTCTTTCTTCTTGATTTATTTGCATTCTGCAGGGCCAGAGAGCAGGGTTTACTATGTTTCTAGTGTAAGAAATGAATTCATAACAAAATTACTCTGGAAAACAAACGGACAAATAAACGAGGCCCAGTGGCTGGAAAGCATGTGGAAAGCGATCAGCAATGCCATAAGTCTGATACAGGCTTTTCACTGTTTCATTAATGAAAGAACAGTGAATTTACAAAGGGGTGAGTTAATGCCAATAATCCATTCATTGGCCCTTAATTTTATAAATATCTATTTTATTCTGATCTACTACTAAACGATATACATGCAGAACCAGTTTCCCTGGCAAATGGGGAGAGGAGACCAGAAATTCCTTAGGCCCACCAGAAAAAAGGCTGGTAGGTGTGGTTCCCATCACACCACATGTAAAGAATCCATATATTAGTCACTACGGGCCTGAAGTGATACCGCAATGCCAAACCACCTTTTCTTCTAGTTCTTATCTTCCAGTCTCCTACAGTCAAAATAAAACTTAGGTGTTTTTCATCAACTAGTAACATGGTGGTTAACAACACATTTATTGTTTTATATCTCTGTTCCTAAGAATTTCAACGAGCTATTTTTAATGCTTTGGGGTCAATTGTGCATATAAAGTATTAAGAACAGAATGCATTCCAGCTGTCTGATACCTGAATACTAAAACAAATCCTGCCTATCCAACTAAAAGCAATTAAAACCCATGAAATGCAATGGGATTAATCTGTCTAGAACCAAAAGAAAACCTATATTTATAGCAGCTGATTTATTTGGTTGATATACAGTATGTGCTGTGGTTTATAATTTTTAAGGCATGTGAACTGGGACACATTAGATATTACAGAAAGAGTGAGTTGATGATTTACAAGACTTCATATCAGACCTATTGACCTTCTCAATAAGAAACGGTGGTGGTAGTAACAGCACTGACAACTGCAGCCCTCGGGAGTCAATTTAATGTAGAATAAACTCTTTAACAACCAGCTAGATGGCCATATCAGCTACTCCATCTGCAAATTATGCTGCTGCTATAAAAAGCACTTTTTTAATAAAAAAGGCATAAGCTTTATTTTTGTAAA
Organism: Indri indri; assembly: GCA_004363605.1. Taxonomy (NCBI): domain Eukaryota; kingdom Metazoa; phylum Chordata; class Mammalia; order Primates; family Indriidae; genus Indri; species Indri indri. The sequence continues at coordinate 64,209 of RJWJ010004114.1, read as the reverse complement.
CATATGTTCCACCTACCAAACACACCAGCAGTTTCTCCCACGTAAGCACCTTTGCATTGTAAGAATACTGGGTGTAATAACAACAAAAAAAAGTAAGAGGAAAAAGACTACCCCCCCCATAAGAGAATGTTCACAGCCATTTGCTTAGCATTCTTCTAAAAATTAATTGTGTCACAAACAAAGGTGTACCTGTGTGCCCTTTGTTTTGGTTAAGTACATTTGTCTATCCACAATGCAAATGACATTAGTCCATGTACAAGTCAAATCGATCAATAAATAGATTTAGCAACTGGTGATACTTCATGTTAACATGCTTTCTCTGAAACTAATCTTTTGAGGACTAGATGCCTCACTTAATTACCAGAGTCATATGTCAAGGGAATTCCAGAAACAGTCAACCTAAACATATCTCAAACACAGTAAGTCAAGTAGAAAAATATTCTAAAAACATATTTTCTTATTAGCACAGATTTTCTGGGAAATTATTTGCCTCTCTACCACTGGAATTGAAAAGAAAATGCATTACAACTTGCTTGATATTTGACTCTATTTTGTTTTGTTTTGTTTTGTTCATTTCATAGACAATTAGCTAAAATAACTCAGGGAGAAAAAAAACAAAGCACAAGTCCCTATTGAAAAAGGCAAACTCTAAATATAAAAAAAAGAAAATTCTGTTTGTGAAACCTGATCTTACCAGCAGTTGAGACTGCATCTATACAGCAGTAAAACATTGGGGTGCAGAGTGAAAAACTTAAGATTGCCTCTATAGCGCAATCTCTTATCTGCCAGGTAATGAGTTTGGTTGAGTCTTCCTACTGCACCAATGGTTTTGATAGCAGGGAAAAGAGGATACAATTTTGTCTCAAAGTTTTTCTTTTATTTGTAAGTCCCTGCATGCGTAACTCTATCCTAGAACTTATGCTATGGTATAACGTCATCTATTTGTGTCTCCGTCTCTGTCTCCCTATGACATTGTGAGGTCTTTTATATCATAACCATTTCTTAGTGCCCTTTGAATTCTCTAAACCTAGCACAGTATCTGGCACATAAAAATCATTCAATAAATATATTTTGAATTGAACTAACTGTACATATGCATTTCCTTTAAATGCTAACAATCTTCAATAGCCAAACTTACTGGTAGTCACCAGAGGATTTCTGAAACTCAAGTATGGTTTTAAAAGTATCCAATAAGCCAAAATTTAATCAATTTTTATTCATTCTACAAATATTTAGGGAGCAATACTATTTGAAGTCACTCTAATAGGTCATGCAGTGAATAAAAAGAACTTTAAAATGTAGTTTTTCCTTCAATAAGCCTTTATTCAGAATGGGGATATAAAGTTTAAAATCTAGTAAGACAAAGAATACAGACTTGAGAGTCACGCAGGAATGCACGGATAATCCCCAGGTGAATGGTATAGGGAAGCATCACCAAGGAGCACAGACAAAGGAGACTTTTCTTTAAGCTGAAGCCTGGATGACCAGAAAAAAAGGGTATAGCAAGTGGGATTCGATGTAGGTCATAAAGGGAAAATTTGCTATACTTGGTAAAGAAACCTGGGCAAGAGATGAGACATTCGAAGGGATTTTATGTCCTCTCTCTTATGTCCTTTCCCCTTTATTTCTATTTCCAATCAGGACCGAAATGGAATAGTAGCAGGAAGTTTTCAAGCAATGTTTAGGGAAATGCGCGTGGAAAATGTACGCTGTGTTGGTTGTAGGGATTCTCCTTCAACCACCGCGCTGGTGTACAATGTCTATCACGGTACTCCTCCGGGTCGGAGAAGTTCCTCGGGGTCAGAGAAGCACCCTGTGCTTGCCAGAGTTGGGCTTCCTTCAGCAATGTCCTGCACCTCCTTGAGGGATCTTCTAAGGTTTACTTCCCTAACATGAATTCCAGTTACAATGAAGCATGTAACAGGTACGATGTGCACTATCTGGGGGATGGGCACACTTATAACCTTGACTCAAATGGTACAAAAGCAATTTATGTAACCAAACGTTTGTACCCCCGTAATATTCTCAAATTTAAAAAAAGTTTTTACCACAGAAAAAGACAACCAACCTTCCAGAAAGTCAAATATCATAAAATGTGACTTTTTAAAAGATAAAAAGTATGTATTCTAAAAATTTTGGTTTTAGTTTGGACAAATGCAGCCCGGCAAATACATTCCTAACATTTATGCTCTATAATAAAGTTACACAGAAAATCCCCAAAATTGGTTTATCCTATTCTTATGCTAGAATGGGGAGTAATTAGGAATTGCTTTTGCATTTTTTTCAATCAAAAATGGATAATGTTTTTTTGAGAGGAAAGTTAAGAAACTCATGGTATTTTGTGATCCAGAATCTGGATCCAAAAGAGTACAATAACTTTCAGAGATATAAAGCATTGTGTTGTCATTAAAGCAATTACCCTTCTCAGGGGAAAAAGGAAATAACTTTCCAAATTAGAAATATTAATAAAGACACAGAGTTAGTCTGCAAAGAACATGAGTCATGTTTTTATGTGATCACTGACTCAGATGGTTTCCAACCTTACTGCTTTTGTTTTTTTTCTTCCCAGACAGCTTAACAGATTCCTTCACAATCAATGGGATCAACTATCTGTTCAATTCAATTTTGTTATTAAGAAAGTAAAAACAATGGATTGACTATATTTTCAATGCAGTTGTGTTATGGGAGATATTTCAGTCAAAGAGACATGGCTATTAATTTTCTTTGAGAGGGAATCTGGGTGGGGAAAGAAATAGCAGTGTTAGCCAATAAATGTTGCTTTTCAAACCTGCTAATGCTCTCAAATGATTTATCACTGTTTGAAAGCTTTGGGCTATTTTACAAAGAAAAATGCATTATCACTTGAGTTGTGTAAAAATTTTTCCAAAGTCACATTCATAAAACCTAATACCATCTGAAAGTAGAAAACCCAAAGTAGTTGAGCCAATCAATAGCTAATGGCCTTCACCAGCAAGGAAGCCTCAAAAGATCTGCTTTTCTCATTTCAAAAGATGAGATTTCACATATCACGTATCTCCAGATGTCGGCCTCACATGTGCCTCTTAGAAAGGAGTCCAACTGGTGGTGGGTATTTGAAAGGTGTTCACAGACGTCTCCCCAGAGGTGGCATCTGGAGTATTCACCCCTATCTGATGAGGGATAGATAAAAAAAAAAAATAATAACCTTAGGAGACAGGCGACTTTGGAAAGCACTGTTTTGAGGGCTTTTCTTTCACTGCCTTTGTGGTGTGCAGAGATAGAGCAGCTCCGATCATGCACAGTCCCGTTGAATTCAAGCCAGGCCCAAAGTCAGATACTCCACAGAAGGGCAAAGGAATGTAAACAAGTTCCTCACGCTACATTTTGAAATGGAGGGTAAGATTTTTAAGTGAGACAGTACAGCTTGTGGCAGGCTTGGTTTGTAACAGCAGCTTCAGAGGAAACTTCAACTCCTTAAAATGAAGCATTCCCAAACCTCAATCATCTACTGAAAGTTCATTGATATTTCAAGGTTTACCTTGACTAGTCTTACCCCAGGTATAATCTGTCAGAAAATACACTTGCCTGTCTGAATTTGTATAAAGAGATCACTGCTCCTGGTTGTAAAAAGAACAATCCTATAACCAAAAGAAAAGAAAAACATGTGAAAATACCTGAAGTGAGATTTTCAGCAGATAAGCTTCCTCACTATTTCCTCTGCAAGTTCAAGTTTAGAAATCCATTTCTTGTTCAGTAATAAATAATTATTGAGCACTACTATGTGAAAATTGTGAGACCAAGCTCCATGGAGGATACACTGACAAAACAAATGCAAAGTATATCATGGGAGATACAGGACTGTGAGAATCAAGATGGGAAGAGTGAAGACATGCTCATTGGATTGTCTCTTCAATTCATTAGAAATGAAGACTCATGGACTCATGGCTATATTTTAAAATTAATTTATTTAATTCTGTGGATTAAGCCTTTAATCTATTACATATTTTGTTGCTAAAATTATTTCAACTTTGGCCATTAGAGGCTCCTTCAGGTTGGCCTCTGGCCTCCGTTTTCTTTCTTTTTTTTTTTTTTAAGGAGAAGGAAAGAGAACTTTATTAATTTGCCAGTAAATGAGGAGGTTGGCAGACTCCCACCTTAAAGCACCAATGTCATCAGCTTCTGTTTTCTTTCAACAAGCACCAGCACCCCCGTCTTTTTCTGAGCATTTCCTTATTTTCTGGCAACATAGATAACCATGTATCTATTATATATCTGATAGTTCCCTTATCAGATATATTATTTGCAAATATTTTCTTCCATCCTGTTGGTTGCCTTTTCACTCTGTTGATAGTGTCTTTTGATGCATAAAATTTTTTAATTCTCATGAAATCAAATTTGTCTATTTTTTTCTTCTTTGCCTATGCTTTTGGTGTCATATCCAAGAAATAATTGCAAAATCCAATATCATGAATCGTTTGTCCTATTTTTTTCCTGAGAGTTTAATAGTTTAGGTTTTACATTTAGGGCTTCGATTCAATTTGAATTAACTTTTTTATATGGTGTCAGGTAAGGGATATCTAGTTTTTCTAGCACCATTTGTTGATAAGTCTGTCCTTTGCTAATTGAATGAATGGTCTTGGCACTCTTTTTCCGAAATCATTTGACCATATATGTGAGAATTTATTTCTGGGTTTTTTATTCTTTTCCATTGGTCTATATGTCTGTCTTTAAGCCAGTGTCATATTGTTTTGATTACTATAATGTAGTAAGTTTTGAAATCAGGAAGTGCGAGTTCAAGCATTGTTCTTTTTCAAAATTATTTTGGCCATTCTGGGTCACTTGAGATTCCATAAAAATTTTTGGATGAGTTTTACTATTTCTTCAAAAAATCAAAATACATCTTTTGGATTTTGATATGGATTGCATTGAACCTGTAGATTTCGTTGGATAGTATTGACATCTTAACAATATTAAGTCTTCCAATCCATGAACATGGGATGTCTTTTCATTTATTTATATCTTATTTAATTTTGTTCAGCAATGTTTTGTACAATGTTTCATTGTACAAGTCTTTCACCTCCTTTGTAAAGTTTATTTCTAAGTATTTTATTATATTTGATATTATTGTAAATAGAAATGTTTTCATAGTTTCATTTTCAGATTGTTCACTGCTGGTGTGTAGAAATGCAACTAATTTTTGTGTGTTAACTTTATCCTGTTACTTTGCCAAATTCATTTATTATCTCTAACAGTTTTTGTGTGTGTATGTGGCTATTTAGAATTTTCTACATATAAGATCATATCACCTGCAAACAGAGATAATTTTAGTTCTTCCTTTCAAACTTGGATTTTTTTTTTCTTTTCTTGCTTATTTGCTCTGAATAGAATTCCCAGTACCATGCTAAATAGAAATAGTAAGAGTGGGTATCCTTGTTTTGTTTCTGATCTTAGAGGAAAAGTTTTCAGTCTTTCACCATAGAGTATGAAGTCTGATGTAAGATTTTCCTATTTATTATGTTGAGGTAGTTTCTTTCTATTTATAGTTTGGCAAGCATTTTTATTATAAAAGGGTGTTGACTTTTGCCAAACACTTTTTCTGTATCAATTGAGATGATAACGTGGGTTTTTTTTTCTTACGTTGTATTAATGTAGTATATTACATTGCTCAATTTTTACATGATGAACTATCTTTGCATTCCAGGAGTTAATTCTGGAATGACATGACACCTGGTCATGGTGTATAATCCTTTTAATATGCTACTGAATTGAATTTGCTAGTATATTGTTGAAGATTTCTGCATCAGTGCTCATAAGGAATATTGGTCTGTAGTTTTGTAGTGTCTCTGGCCTCATAAAACGAGTTATTAATAGAAAGTGCTCTCTCCTCTTTAATTTTTTAGAAAAGTTTGAGAAGGATTGATATTAACTCTTTTTTAAATGTTTGGTAGAATTCACCAGTGAAACCAACAGGTCCAGAACATTTTTGTTGGGAGATTTTTTATTACTGACTCAATCCTCTTGCTAATTATATTTCTATTAAGATTTTCTATTTCTTTGTGATTTTGTCTTTGCGGGTTTTTTATTTCTAGTAATTTGTCAATTTCATCTATATTATCCAACTTGTTGGCATCAATTGTACATAGTACTCTCTTATGATTCTCCTTATTTCTGCAGAGTATGTAGCAGTGTGTCCACTTTTATTTACAAAGTCCATCCAGAAAGTATCCAGCTATTCTTAAAATAATATAATGAGAATGGTTTGTGAGACATCAATGTAACCTGGCAGCCAAGAAGAGTAGAGTGGAAATGCGTATGCATGAACAATGATGCTCTCACTGTACTAGTCAGTGGGGCACTAGGTGCTGTTGAGTGAGCACGTGTATCGTGTGGCTGCTGCATTCAAAATGAGTGAGCAGAAGAACAAATCTGCATCAAATTCGGTGTTAAGCTGGAATAATCCTCTGTGGAAGCTATTTGGATGATTCACAAAGCGTTCAGGAATGATGCAATGAGTGCAGCACAAAGAAAAGTGTGGCACAAATGCTTCAAAGATGGTCAAGAAGCTGTGAAAGTGATCCACATTCTGGAAGTTCCACAACAAGCAGAACACCTGAGAATGTTGAATGTGTATGAGTCAGGTTAAGAAATGTTGGGGAAATTGTGTGAGGTCCCAAGGTGCCTATTTTGAAGGGGACTGAGTCATCATTGTCCTATGTATAATGTTTCTTGTATTTTGTGTCTTCTTCAATAAATGTCTCTATTTTTCCTATTATATGGCTGGATAATTTCCAAAGAGACCTGTATAATATTAGTAATTTGAGTCTTGCCATTTTTCCTTAGCTCATCTAGCTAAAGATGTGTCAATTTTGTTGATCTTTTCAAAGAGCCAAGCTTTGGTTTCATTAATTTTATTTATTGTTTTTCCGATTTCATTTATCTCTGCTCTAACCTTAATTAATTTCCTTCCTTCTGCTAGCTTTGCATTTAGTTTGTTCTTTCTCTAGTTGCAAAGGCAGGTTGTTAATTTGAGGTCTTCCTTGATTTTTAATGTGTTTATAACTATAAATTTCCCCTCAGCACTGCCTTCACTACATTCCATAAATTTTAGTATGTTGTGTTTTCATGATCATTCACCTTTAAGTATTTTCTAATCTTCCTTAGAATTTCTTTTTTGACCCATTGATTGTATAGAGTGTGTTGTTTAATTTCCACAAATTTGTGAATTTTTCATTTTTACTCATTTTATTGATTTCTAACTTCATCCTATTGTGGTCAAAGAAGGTAATCTGTATGATATCTATCTGAGACTTAATTTGCAGCCTAACATGTAGTCTGTCCCGGAAAATGTCTCATGTGTGCTTGAGAAGAATGTGTTTCCAAGAGAAAAAGTAGGAAAGTTCAAAACTAAGCTGCTATGCTCCCATTGGAACCAGAATTTGAAACACTTGAATTTTTTTTTTATTTCAGCATATTATGGGGGTACAGATGTTTAGGTTATGGATGTTGCCCTTACCCCCCTCCCCACTGAGTCCGAGTTTCAAGCATGTCCATCTCTCGGATGGTGCGCATTGCACTCTTTGTGTATGCATATACCTGTCCCCTCCTCCACCTCCCCTCCTCCACCTCCCCCCTCCCCCCTGCCCGACATCCAATAGATGTTATTCTTATATGTGCACTTATGCAAACACTTGAATTGTAAAATGTTTCCTTAGAAGACAACCAAAGGGAGTAACTTTATTACAGAATTTTAAGCACTCAGCTCCTTGTTGGAGAAGATGCTTGAAATTATCAAAGAAGGAAGAGCTTTTATAAAACCAATACCAATTAATTACTCCAACATTGTCATGTTGCAAGTAGTTTTGAGTGCCTACTATGTGGCATTTATCATTCTAGGAACTAGGATGATGTATCACATATACCAGTCATAAAAACAAAGATCCTTGTTAAAACAAAGATCTCTGATAAAAACAAAGTTCCTCATGGAGTTTACAATCTATAATTCCCTCTATATGCAAGACAGTGTACATGGGACATAAAGGACAACAGATATATCAAAAATAGAAAAGGCCCTATCTTAGAGAAGTTTACATTCTTGATAGTAGATAATATGTACACGTTCTTGATGGGAGGTAATTCACATTCACGAAAAATACAAAGTGATTTACTCTAAGTTCCAAAGGAAAAGCACTCATTTCTTTCTTCTTTCTCTTAAACATTTATGGAGCACCTACTATGTGGCAGACACTGTTCTAAGCACTAGGGATACAGCAGTGAACAACACAGGGAAAAAAAACCCTGCTTTCATGGAGCTTATGGCTTTGTGGTGAGAGAACGACCATCAATCATTCAAAAAATATAAGTCAAAATATATCGAACATCAGATAGAGATAAGTGCTTTAAAGCAAAATAAGCAGTACAGAAGGATAGTGGTGTTGGGATGGGGGTGGAGCTGAAAAGTCTCAGAAGTTCATTTTGAAAAGCAAAGACCTAAAAGATGTGAAGACTGAACTATCTGGAGGGAAGCATACCAGGCAGAGGGAGCAGGCTGGGATAATTTGGAAGGGAAAAAAATCACTTAAAGCTTTGTTTCCAGGGAAACTTCATGCAGAAGGCAGGGGTTAGCTAGGCTTTGAAAAATAGCAGGACTCTGGAACATGGAGACAATAGGAAGGGAATTCTAGGTGAGCAATAATAGATTAGTAACGAAGCAGAGGCCAGGAGGTCCAAATATGTCAACCCCTTTGTCTATGACAGAGAGCTTACATAAGGCCAGAAAAGCAGGTTGGAGATAGTTGTGAGGGCTTTGAGTGCTGGACCAAGGACTAGTCCTTTCTGTAGAAGCACTGTAAAAACCACCGAAAGAGCCTAAAAGCAGAACACACAGTAGTGTACACAGTTTGACACTCCCCTTTCATTTTCAGAAGAAAAAGCACATGTATGTACACACACATATATAAGACTACAAGGAATACACAAAATGATAACAACAGTTACTTCTGGAGGATGGAATGGTGAGTGATTTTTACCTTTCTCTATGTTCTTCTATATTTTCCAAATTTTCTATGAATTATAATTATTACTTTTTTAAGCATAAAAAAATGAAAGAATAAGCATTGTTATGATCACAAAGGAAAGATTTAACACGGAAATGGCCCAAGGGAATATTTTAGAAAAAATAAGTGAACAGTGGATATAGATAAATGAGAAAAGGAAGGAAGAGATTCCTCGGTAGCCTTCCAGGCACAGAACACAAGCTCCTTTCTCTTGTAAGGCCGACCCCAGCTTTGTATTTGAGAGTAAGCAATAGAGACAGCTGTGTGGATGGTGACATTTCTCTGCATTCCATCCAGCTGTTGGTAGCAGACCTACTCTCTGCCTCCCCAAGCAGAGAGGGAGAAACTACTAAATTACCAAAAGAAAAAAGTTCAGAATCCAAGAACCATTAAGCTCATTTGTTTATTCTTTTTACATATTTGGGAGTCACAGCTCACATTCTAACCTAAAAGTGGCAGGAGAATGAGCATTCCTTGAGAAGTGAGATAGAAGCTTCACTTTATGAAATTCTTCCTCTGGAGATGTCTGCAGAAGCTATTATCTTCTTTCACATGATTCTGGGAAATAAGATAGCCTAGGAGAGGGTATCTTTCATGGGATCTGTCAGGAATGAAGGGCACCACCTGAGCAGGTCTTTGTTTCTAAATCAGCAGTGCCAAAAGCTCACCTTTTGTTACAGACTGAATTGAGTCCCTCACCCCCCAACCCCCAAATTCATATGTTAAAGCTCTAACCCTCAGTGTGATGGCATTTAGAGATGGTGCCTTTGGGAGACAATTAGGTTTAGATGAGGTCACGACGATGGGGCTCTCCTGATGGGATTATTGCCCTCATAAGAAGAGATACCAGAAAGCTTGCTCTCTCTCTGCCATGTGAGGACACAGAAAGAAGGCAGCAGTCTGTAAGCTAGGAATAGAGCCCTCACTGGAACCCAACCATGCTGGCACCCTAATCTCAGACTTCCAGCCTCCAGAACTGTGAAAAAAATGAATGTCTGTTGTTTCAGCCATCCAGTCTATGGTATTTGGTTATGGCAGCCCAGGAAGACTAAGACAACTTCCCTCCAAGTTTTTCACAGACCCGTTGTCTGAAACATTCATTTGACTACTTCATGGTCAGCCTTATATTCTTATGTGTTTTAGGGGCGGATATAGACTGTCTGCTATATTTGTTAGTATTTTGAAGTCAGGGGATATGCTCTTAAATTTTGCTATGTTCTCCATTGGTCCCCAAAGTATTATATACACATTCGTCACTGTCAAAAAATATTTATCAAGTAGCTACCATATACTGACCATGTTGATAAGCTCCCAGGAATAGAAATATGGCAAATAAGATGTTCCTAAGCTCAAGAATTCCACAGTAGAGCACCAGAGCAGACAAAACAGGTACGTATGTAAACAAACATAACAAGTATAGGAAGCACAATTCTAGTGGCAAATGAAATGTGCAGGCACTCAAAGGAAGGAGCAATTCTTTTACTTAGAACACATGAAGCAGCATTGGACTGGAAACTTGAAAGAAAATAAGAGCTCCATAGATGAGGAGAAAGAAGAGCTTTCAGTTCAGGCAGGAGGAACAGTGAGATTGTGAACACAGAGGATGGTGGAGAAAAACCGAATGGTCTGGCTTACTGGGGAGGAGGTATGTGGCGGTTGGAAATGTGGAGAGATCAGAGTAGACAAGCAGGTTAGGGAAAAATCATGAAGGGTACTGAATTCTGAATGAAATCCCAAAGAGTTGCTGCTTAATATTTTAGGTGCTAGGCTGCTTGTAGATTTTTAATCAGGGAAGTGAGTGATCTCATCTGTATTATGGAAATGCATCCCTAGAAAAGGAAAATAGCATCAGAATCGGAGACTCCAGATTAAAGGGGAACTGTGGAGACTGTTGTCATGGTCCAGCCAGGAGATGACAAGGGAAGAACATGAAAAGAAACAGACAGCTGCATTGTGGAACCTGCTGAGTTTGGAAACCATGTTTGTAATTCAGTTACCACTGATATGTAATTTTTCTGTAACAAGTTATGTAACCTTGAACAAGAAAAGGTAACAAACCAACCAACAGATGGTAAGTTTATCCTGAGTGCGAGAGGAGAAAGGCAGGTGCTGCTGAAAATCACAGGGTCATTGGAACCGAGAACATTGGTGAGTGTGTTGTACAAGTGATTTTTCATGGAATCCAGGTGGGAAGAAAGGACGAATCTCAGGGAATAGCAAGGACTCCTAGGAACACATGTCCAATGAAGCTAAAGAACAGTTTACAATAAGGAAAAGAAAGCAGAAAAAGGATTTCAGAATTCAAGATTCCAAATACTGAGCAGTTTTATTTGTGACAAGGCTCAGGGTACAGCTCCTCATGATGAAAGTAATTCATTAATATAAAAAAAGGTGAAAGTTCTTACAGGAAATTATTTTAAGGAACCGAGAGATTCAGTTGTTAAATAGGTCATCAAAAAGGACATTGAAGTCGCCCAGGATAATGACGTGGGCTGGAGAGAAGAGTCAGACTGCAGGAAGAGTACTGCAGTCCTCAGAGAACGTGTGTGAAGGCTTTGGAGGCACACAGATGAAGTTCTGAATGAGCAAAGGAATTCTAATTTAAATAGTTTCGGAAGTGCCATGAAAGCTGCAGAGTGAAAGTCTAAAAGCTTACAGGAAGCCAGGAAAATGCAGGTCCTTCCTCCTGCCCCTAGCAAATCTCTGGTGTCAAACAGGGCGGGACCCTCCTGCCAACTCCAAACCTGGGAAAGCCGAGATTCCAGGAGCCCCCAACCTCTGGGATTCTTCCAAGCATTCCACCATCCTCTCTGGAACCTCACACCTCCATACAACCTCAACATCTTCTTGAAACGCCCCTTAGTGAAACACGGCTGTCCCCTCATTATGAGATGGGATTTTTTTTTTTTTCCCTCACATTCCGACTGCTCAAGGGTCAGTTTCACTCCAGACCGCTCTTCCCTCTCTCTCTTATAAAACACATGACCCTTTGCAGCATGAGCCTCTTGATACAACACCCTCTTCCCTTCTTCATTGCTATCAATAATCTACCTCTTGGTCACTTTCCTGGCTTCATATTTTTTCCTTGGCTTCTAGTATTTTCCTCCTCCATGATTCCTTTCCTCATTCTTCTTGAATTCAACATCCCTCAGATGGGAATGATTCCAACACCCAGGTTTTTCAGTTCCTCTAATTCCTTACCTCCACCCCTCAGCCATCCATTCCCAGGGTCACATTCTGGACCTTATCACCTCCAGAAATTGCACCCATCTGAAATTCTTATTTCAGATGCGTCCTCAAGCACGATCCTAGCCTTCCAGTTCACTACTCCAGGACTTTTGTTTCCACGGCACTGCAGCCTCCTAGAGGTGCTCCCCACCTTCCCACTACCCATCATCTACCCCTGGTTTTACATCCCTCCTTGTCAGGGCTCTGTCCCATGCTCATTATTACAATTACCTCTTTGCAAACAACCTCAACTCTCTTGCTCCCTCCCCTGACCTCCACCACTTTTTAGACACCTGCTGCATTCTGCTTCTGAATAAATCACCAGTCCACCTTTCCTGTGCCTACACCCAAGAAGCTGAATGTTGATGGAGAAAACCAGGCAAAGGAGTTAACTACTCAGTATTGCCAAAAAAACAAAAATTCTATCGCATTTCTTTAGTAGACTCATTTTGCCCCCGCTGCACAAATATGTCATGCCTCTCTCACTCTCCTCAAATCTATTAATATCATATCCCAACTTGACATTCACTCACAGCTCATGACTTTGCCTTATACTCTAAGGGAATAGAATCCATCAGATCTGAACACCCACATCTGCCAACCCCAAACCTACCAACTTAACAACACATGTACTCATCCTCTTTTCTCCTGTTAGAATAGGGGAAATATTATATTCCTGCTTCTGTTAAAAAAAAAAAAAATTCATCCACCCTTTTTTCCCCAGATACTAGGCTCCTTCAGTTATCTCAGTTACTTTCTCTAATCTGTATCAGTATGCGTCATACTCTTCTGTCTCTCTCATTTTAAAAGGTATCACACATATACATGCATATACACACATATATTCCCACATCTGTTGCCATCTACTGACCCATTTCTCCGCTTCACAGCCAAATTTTAGGAAAAAACTCTCTACAAAGGCTTTGTATTTCATCTCCCTTGTACTCCCTAAACCATCACCTCTCTCCCAGGTCTCCACTGAAACTACCCTTGTCAAGGTCATCAAAGACCTCCAGTTTGCTAAAACCAGTGGAAACTTCTCTCTAGGCTAAAACACTAAGTGACTCAGTGAGTTCCCATCAATGCTTTTACCACTGTGTGCTGATGAGTCCCACATTTACATCTCCTGTGCAGACCATCTCTTGGAGCTCTAGAACTGATTGCCTTTTTATCGCTTAGTTGATACCTCTCCTTGGATGCCTCACAGACTTCTAAAACAGGCCTCCAAACTGCCCTTCCCCCGCCTGAGTCTGCTTCTCCTCAGCAAGTGGTACTATTTTCCACTCAATTCTTCAAGTCAGAAACCTAGGAGACATTCTCTTTTTCGTTGCTTCACGCCTCCTTCCAGTGCCCCTCGGTGTACAGTCCCGAGTGCATCTAGAGGCTGTGCTCTCAGCTCACTCCTGCTGCAGCGCCCTCAGTGCAGCCTGCCATCTCCGTCCTAAGTGACGAGAGCATACTCCTAACTTGCATCCTTCATGTCTCCTTACACCATCCTATTCTCCTCTTGCCTGACAGGATGGTCTTCTTAGGACAGAAATAGGATCACACAAGGCACTTAAAACCTTCCTCCATGGATTCCTATTCCTGCTGTGTGATTCTGTCCCTGCAATTCTCTCTAACTATGTCTCAACACCACTTTCTCCATATTCACCAAGCTCCAGACACAACAGTGGTCTTGTAGTTTCTAGAACAGATCCATAGTACGTCTCACCTCAGGACCCTTATCCAAGTTGTTTCTTCTTCTTGGAACATTCTTCCCGCCCTCCTTAAATAGCCAACTCTTTCTTGTGCCTTGCCTCAGCTGAAATTTCACTTCTAAAAGAACTTCTTTGGTCACCGTAACATTTTTTATTTTTTATTTTGCCTTTTTGTTTGTTTCCTTCCTTACTTTTTATTATGACTTGAAATTATTGTATTTGGGTTTTTTTCTCTGAATTTCACTTATGAGAACATAAGCTTCCTGGGGATAGGAACTATTAGAGTTGTGGCTTCAGCATAGTGGCTAACATAGTTTCTCACCATTCTTTGAAAGAATGAAACATTAATCTTCAATTTTATGGATTTTGGCAAACATGTTCAGTCAAGTTGCAGGTCAGACAAGGATGTGGAATGAGTGACAAGGAGGAAGAGGAAGAACAGACAATTGAAACAAATGAAGAGAATACTCAAAAATTAATGACTTCTTACCATGTATCGGATGCTATTGCTTAACCAGATACCAGAGGTCGAAGATGGGAGCAAAGTAAGACTCAGCATGGGGCTGGGGAAAGGGAAGAAATGAGCAGGATTGGGGATGCCTTCCCACAGAGAGGCTCCCCCTTAGATTGTGATGATGATCACAGAGAGAGTTGCCGGGAAGATGGGAAACTGGTGAATCAGCAGGAGATTGACTGACGTGACTGATCGGCCTCAGAATCTCATCTGGAAATTTAATGGTGAATCATTGGAGTTTCCTTCGAAGTGGCAGGGGAAGGACATGGGCTGGGATGAGCAGCTGTGTGTACACGCCTCATTCAGATACCCTTGGCTAGGAGGGTGGGAGAGGCATACCTGGCGGGGCACACAGAAAGCAGAGGGAATGGGTAGACCAAAAGGAAGAACATTTGAACTGCATCCCAGAGTAAATGCTCAGTAAGTATTTGTGCAGCCCTTAGCACAATGAAAATTCTTAGTAATTCTCAGAAAATTACTTTTTTAAAATGCTGCAACTGAAGTTTCAAAATTAAAGTTGTGTGGTTCTAGGAAGCCACAAACACCCACCTTTTAAAAAAATCAGCAATTTTTAAAAAGTCTTTACTTCGAACGATTAACAATGTTTTGTTTTCCATTTTTCATGCTAACAATATTTGATTGAGCTACAATTTACATGCAGTCATGTGCACAAGTCCTCAGCGTCTAGCTCCATCAATGCTAACATGTGTACATGTATGTATATAACACACAATTTCTGTAACTGCTGTCCAGATCAAGAGGAAAATGCAATACTAATACTTCCATTGGCTTCAAGGTAAGAAAGAAAAAATGTTTGTGCCAAGTTATGCCTATCATCAGTGCCACCCTCCACCCTCAGCTTAAGGCAGCCACGGTAATTTTGGTGTGGTTGAGTTAATGGCTGCAGTAGCAAATCCATTCTCACTAAAGTTATCTTACAATGTCAAAAACCCAAGAGACATGTATCGTTTCATTCTCTTTTCAAAGGAAGTGCCAGCCGTGGTAGCCGTGTATTTAGAGGAAAATAAGAAAAACATTTTTATGCTTTGGAGAGTAACCTGTGACCCTGCTTCTCTGAAAGTTACTTTTGTTGGTTAGTCTGTTCCTGAAAACCACTAATAACCCCAGTTCTCCTGCTTTGCTTTCCCCTTGTGTCCCCAGAGGGACACACGTACGGTCCTGTCAGGTGTGAAACCAAAGCCTCACAAAAATCTGTTATTACACTGCTTTTCCTTTCATGTGTCTCACCCTAGTGGGATGGTCTGTGGTTTCCATGGCAATGGTATCTGGCAACAAACAATGCTGGGCAGCCTTCCAGGAACTGGGTTTGGAAGCTTAGGGACCTAAAATACGTCTGTCAGAGGCAATAAAGAGTTCTCTGGGTAAACATTTTTGTCTGAATGCTCCAGTCAGCCACCTGCACAGGTCCAGAAGGTAATGAGCACGATGCGGGGTGGGGACCTGGGGTTGGGGGTGAGCTGAGACTATTATATCACATGTCGCACAGACGGTCTCTGCTGCAGGTATCACAATAGGGCCAAGATTCCCACCCAAATGGATGGCTTTATCCAGATAAGAGTTAAAAGCTGATGCGGAGTCTGACCTCTGGAAGTCTTTGCCGAAGATTTACAATACTCAGAGTCAGCTTTAAAAGTTGAATTTCTCATATTTTTACCCTCTGCCATCCCTAATAAGTTCCTTTTCCTAAATTTACTGTTTCTGTTAATGCCGTCACTGTTTTCCTAAGCACCCAAGGCTTCCAGTAGTGCCTTCAATCCATTCTTCAAATTGAGTGAAAAAAAATCCTATAACCTTTTCCTTTCCATTTTTCTTACACTTATCCTTTTATACGCATTCATTTATTCATGCATCCATTGATTCAAAACATACCTATGAGCCCCAACTATAGACTGAGGCTACAACAAAAAGGAAAATAGAAAAAAAAAAAATTCAGGGTGTGGTGACTCATGCCTGTAGTCCCAGCTACTCTGGAGGCTGAGGCAGGAGGATCTCTTGAGCCCAGGAGTTCAAGGCTGTAGTGTGCAGTGATGAAGACTGTGAATAGCCAATGCGCTACAGCCTGGGCAACATAGTGAGAACCCATCTCTAAAAAAAGAGAAAGAGAAAAAGAAGGAGGAGGAGGAGGAGGAATTATTCACTGTCTGTGGATGGGCTTAGAGGACAGAACCAAGTGAGAGGCTATAACTCTCTGTTGTGACAACTAAAGTCAGATTTTCACCCATTAGACTAGGAATTTTTTCCAGTTATGAAGATCAAGTAATACTCTGGTAGGCTGCTGATGTTTTTCATTTCTATGAACACATAATTAATTAGCCACCACGAAAGACCCTTGTAGGTCCAAGTATTCTGATCACCAATATATCCTGTTGCTATTAACTGTTTCCATTATGATAATGCCTTATTTCTGGCAATTAAATGCTGATGTGTACCCTGTGCCACTGCAGGGTCCCTTCATCCTATCAGAATGGCACCATCTCCCACTATCGCCCACGCCTAGAGAGGCAGTCCCTACTGAGTGTTCCAAGGATGCTCGTGCCCCAATCACTAGTTTGTTTGCCAGTGCCTTCATGAAATGAGGGTCTCATGGCATCATCAAGGGATATCCACTACGGAAGAGGCTCTCAATATCTAGATGTCCCAGGTGACATGTTCTGTGGCAGGTGGCCACTTTCCCCTACTGTCTCGGGGTCCAGAGTGGCAGGCCTGGAGGCTATGGAGGAGTTAAGCAGCATGGAATTACGCTCTCCAAAGCTGAACTGGCAATTGCTACTGCTGAGTGTCTAACCTGACAGCAGAAACCAAAAGGGAGCCATTAATATGCTATCATTTGTCAGCGAAACCAGAGAGCTACCTGCTAGCAGATTACTTATATTGGAACTCTTCATTGTAAGGGGCAGCCACTTGTGCTCACTAGAAAATATATTTATTAGAGTATGGACTTCTCTTCCCAATCAGTAATGTTTCTGAGCATATTATTATCCTTGGACTTACATTATGCCTTATTCACCACGATGGTATCCCACACAACATTACTTTTAAGCAAGAAACTTATTCTATGGCAAAATAAGCATAGCAATGGGCCTAGGCTAACAGAATTTATTAGTCTTGCCACGGACCACATGGCTAAAAATGTTAAATAGGGGTTTAATACACTACCTGGGAAAACTGGGTTCTGCTACTGTCAGTGCCAAAGAATACTGTGTGTGGAGCCTATAGTCTTCTAGGGGTGTGTCATAGTACTCTGCTGTGCAAAATTTGTGGAAAACTCTATCAACCCATTACAATCAAGACCTCTGGAATTCACTCCCTTTCAGGAATGAAGGCTTGAGCCATCCTACCAGTAAAGAGCCTTTACTAGCTGAGTTGCTAGCTTAAGATGAATGCAACAAAAAATAGACAGTAGAAGAAGTTGTAAATGTCAGTGATGGCTCATGAACAATTATAGAAATGTGACTTCTATAAATATCATCTACCTTTGCTAATAATGTATATACATATTGTTAATGTTAACTCATCTTTCTTCCCCTTCCTCTTTTCCCCTACTATTTTACTTAAGTACTGTTGTTGGTGGTTAAGTTTATAACGTCATCTTTAAAGAATATTCAGATAGATACGCATATGACTACTACAAGAAATCTCCTCTTTGGGGGAGAAGGTAATACAGACTTCATTTGCATAAAGGATAATTGCATCTCATTAGGTAAAGCACAAAGCTCTGATGGTTGGTTAGAAGATGGGTATGGATGCTGATTAGCCAAGGGGAGAGACCATACTAGTTATTTATCCATTCTCTCTGAGCTCCGAATCCTGCTGTACTTTCTAATACTGGGCCTAGGTTTGCACACTGCATTCCCCTAACTAGCTTGCCAGCTGGCACTCTATTAGGTTCTGCTACAGGGAGGCACCAGAGGGACTAGAAGGTGGGAAGAGGAGAGAAGGGACATCCTTCCTGTTTCTAGTCCCTCTTGGCAATGCCTCAGTAGCCACAGATGACTGGTTCAGCCTCCAGCTTCTCCGAGCTCACAGCACCTGCCTTTCCATGCCCCTGCAGTGGTACCTGCAACAGTGAGGCTGGCACTCTCGGGAGCTGGGTACTAAGCATGCCAGGCTTCCTCACCACAGAACCAAGCCCCTCCACGGTCTGTACCCACCACCAGATCATGCTCCTTCTTCAGAGGCTCAAGCACCTCCTAGGCTGCACTCCTTCTTCAGAGGCCCAGCATCTCCTGAAGATGCTCCTCCTCAGGATTCTGAACCCCAATGGTGAAGGGTCCCAGGTTCTGGTAACCCACCTCTTCCTTCTTGTTCCCTAGTCGTAGATAGTAACTGATTCCCGTAGTTATTTACATCACAGTCTCCTCAGCATTCCTCCTAATGTTGTGTAATCAGTTACCTCTGTTAAATCCCCTTTGTTTTAAATAACTAGTTTATTAGGGGTTTTGCTTTTTGGCTATTTTTTTCCTAACTGGACCCTGCTTGACACAGGGAGGAGCAGGTGTGGAGGGAAAACTGATTAACACCAGCGTTCGTGCATTGTTACTCCCTTCAGCCATCCATTCACTCTTGCACTCATTCCGTATTTCTTGAATACATATTGGGCACGCTACCAGGCTTTGGGACTATAAAGGTGAACCAGGCATGGTTCATGCCAGCCGGCAGAGAACTTACTTAGAGCCTAGGGGAGGAAACAGGGAATTAAACCAGCGGTAGCAAGAGAGTGCAATGGTGGAAGAGGAGCACTGATCTCAGTAGAAGGTTGAATGAGGGTCAGCAAACACTTCCAGAAGCAGCAACATCTGCATAGCAACACAATGTGTGAAGGGAGAAAATGTTCCATGCAGAGGGAACAAAAGGTGTAAAGAATAAAATGTTTGAGAGAATCTGGCAGGTTGAGTACTCCAATATGGACGGACCTCAGATCGCAGAGCTTGAGTGGATGGAGAGGAAGAGAAAGGGCCCTGAGCCTGGTGGGAAGTCAGATGTGAACCTGGTGGCTCTTGTGAGCCACAGCTTCTTTCCCTCTCTCATGCCTGCTCTCATTCCATTCAGTGTTCAACACTGGGCACAAACTGCTCACTTACCTGTGGAAAAGGAAGGGAGTATGGCGAGTGTCCCTCACTCAGCTCTGCAGCCTCCATCCAAAAGCCCCAATGACAACTCTTCCCGAGTCAATCATGTCACCTCCAGGTTTCTCTACAATTGGGCTCTCCACTCCAATTTCCTTCTAGATCTTTCTCTCCCCTGTCTTTCCTGGGTTCCCTCCTTACCAGTCTCTCCCCGTTCCTAATGCAGAGGGACGTGCTCTCTCTCAGCTCTTCCAAACCTGCCTCATCACCCCCATTCAATCTGCTCACTGGTTACCAGGACCACCTCCCCTTCCTTAGGAGGCATCAGATTACGTGTGGTGGAGAATATTTTCCTGTCACAGAATGAATACAATGGATAATTTGAGAACGTGTTTGAAGTGTTTGTGAAATGGCTGCCTCTGCTTGCTAGGGCCATAGTGAGGTTGGAGGCGGAAGGAAATGCTCTTAATGACCTGGCAAGTGTTCTCAATCCCAGGAAGAGTGTGAACCCATCTAATTATTATTTAGTAAAATATTTTTGTAAATAAAATACAGCCTAAGTATCTTAAATGATTTTTAAATCCATTTCAAATGCAGCTTTTGAAGTTACAGGATTCTTTGACTTATGTGAAGGATGTAATGCATGTATAATTAAAATTTTGTTAATGGGATTTTACCGCCCACTGGTTTCCATATTTATGCTGTCCGCATATTCCCTCACAAACCACTCTGGCACCAATATTTGGGTATTGTCATACTTTCAAAATGTACAGCAGTCATACTATCACTTGAAATCTAGAGCAAACGCAGAACTACACAGCCACCTGTCAATGTTACAAAGAGAATCACTAAAATAAAATGCAAAATTATGTGTGCAAAAATAAATCTGTCTCTCTCACATGATCTCACTCTTAGTTTTCCTCTCAGCATACACTCTGTATAATTGTGTGATGGATTGATGAGTATGTTTTTGTATTTTCCAACTTTTCTGAAATGCAAATGTATTCCTTTTATAATTCCATAGTAGAGCCTTTATATGAGCTACTCAGATATCCAGGGATATCTGGCAAACCAATGGGGTCAGCCTTCCTAATATGTATATACACAAGGAATTGAGGAGACTTCTCA
Organism: Indri indri; assembly: GCA_004363605.1. Taxonomy (NCBI): domain Eukaryota; kingdom Metazoa; phylum Chordata; class Mammalia; order Primates; family Indriidae; genus Indri; species Indri indri. The sequence goes on along the minus strand of RJWJ010004114.1, from coordinate 43,520 downwards.
GAGCCAACGACAGTTTTGACCCAGTAAACATGCATCAGTCATCAGAAGGGAGAAATGATCCTGAGCACATCTGACATGGCTCTCTTGGATGTGTCTCTCCACTTTGGTTTCATATCTGAGTTCTTCAAAGAAAGAGTAGCTAAGATGAGAGCCAAAACCTCTGTATCACTAAATATTCTTTGTAACGTCAAGGCACAGCAGCACAGCTTCAGGACTCCTCTAACCAGGCATAACACAAAGACAAACATTCTTCTCCCTTTCACAATGGAGCTACTTTGGCACCCGGAAGAATCTGGTGGGAGATCGTGGTGCCCAGCAAAGGATGTTGAGTCTTAAAATCACAGAAATACTCACCTGGAAAGAGGAGTGATTCTCTGCAGAAGCAGCAGTATTGCAAGGTGGTTCTTTGTTTCACTTTTTTCTTGTTTTTATTGTACTGTATTGTATTGTATTGTATTTTTATTTCAATAAATTTAGGGGGTACGAGTGGTTTTTTTGTTATGTGGATGAATTGTATAGTTGTGGAGTCTGGGCTCTTAGTGTATCCATCACCCAAATAGTGTACATTGTACCTATTAGGTAATTTTTCAGCCCTCTCCCCCCTCACACCCTCCCCTTTCTAAGTCTCCAATGTTTATCATGTCACTCCGTATGAGCATGTATATCCATAGCTTAGCTCCCACTTGTAAGTGGGAACATGTGGTATTGGGTTTTCTGTTCCTAACTTACTTCATGTAGGGTAATAGCCTCCAGTTCCAACCAAGTTGCTGCAAAAGACATTATTTCATTCTTTTTTATAGCTGAGTAGTACTCCATGGTGTGTGTGTGTGTGTGTGTGTGTGTGTGTGTGTGTGTGTGTGTGTGTGTAAAACCACATTTTCTTTATTCACTCATCAGTTGATGGGCACTTAAGTTGATTCCATATCTTTGCATTTGTGAATTGTGCTGTGATAAACATACAAGTGCAGTTATCTTTTTGATATAATGACTTCTTTTCTGTTGGGTAGACACCCAGTAGTGGGATTGGTGGATCAAACAGTAGATCTACTTTTAGGTCTTTGAGAAATTTCCGTACTGTTTTCCATAGAGGTTGTACTAATTTACATTCCCGCCAACAGTGTATAAGCATGGTCTTTTCACTTCATCCACGCCAACCTGCAGAAGAGGCAAGAGTGTCCACTGGACAGGGGAGGTGGAGGTGCCAGGTGGACCCCATGGTGGTGTCCAAAAGGAGTACCAGGCACAATGACTTCCTGACAGACACAGTAAGCCCCATGGAGGCAGATAGTGCCAGGAGAAGATGAATAAAATCCCCAAGCCACTTGGGTATATGTGAAACATTCCTTGGGGACCCCCAGGAAAAACCAGGAAAAGAATTTTTAGGAGGCTAGAGCAAGAGTTAGTCAAACACAGAGGTGAGCGAAGTATTGATACACCTCATGGTGTCTTACACGGGGTAGGCAATCAAACTTTTTCTTTTAGAAGGGTAAGTTTCAATGCCAGTAGAGCAGGTATAGGATAGGATAGAAATGAGAGACTCACAGTTATAAACGTATCTTCCAAATAGAGTTACAATCTGTCTTGAGTAAATGTCTACCTGGTGGTCCTTGCTCTGTCCTCTCTAGCAAGTGACTTGTCACTTTATAGTGGTGACTTATCAAACTATGTTTTATGGATTCCTGAGATTCCACTGGAGGTGCCTCGGAGGGAAAGTGGGGGTCTGGGAGGGGGCTCCAGTGTGGTTCCACAAAAGAGTTTGCTTGGGGGAAATAAAAGATTTTCTTAAAACAAAGCCACTGATCTATGGCAATATAATACAAGATGACTCATTCTTCAAAACAATAACTCTTAAAATACTTGAATATGTCTGTCACATCTCTGCTTAGTCTTTTCTCCCAAGGCTAAACACCTCAGACAGCTGTTCCTCAGATAAGGTGGCTTTGGATCCTTCATCATGCCATTTTCTTTCTTCCACTGCCCTCTGGTTAATCCCTGTCCTTTTGAATATGTGTGTGGCTGAATCAAAATTCATGGACTTTGACTCAGATATTTTTTTAAAAGTCTTTTACTGTCTACAATTAATTTTATCTTGCTTTTAATCCCCTTTCATGATAAGTGAAAAAATTAAACTTTGCAGATAAATTTATTTCTTCCAATTTAAAAGTTAGACTGTTCTGCTACAACACATTTCTATAACACCAATTACTTGTACATGATTGGTTACTAGAAAGATGGCATCACTATAATGCAGAAGTTGCTTTGGTTCTACATGATTTCTGCCTGGCAAGGGAAGCAGAATTAGTGGGAACAGAATTATAACCATCAGCAAGAAAGGAAAATACCCTCAGCTTGACAGTTGTACAGGCAGGAGAAACCTTTTAATTTGCATTTTAAGAAAATTAAAAATGAGTACCTACTAAAGAACTGTTTTTTGGTTTGGGGGGGTTTTTTAGTGAGCATCTTCCCCAAACTCAGAACCCCCATTCCACCCGCCTTGTCTCAGCAGAAGCCCATGTTTTTGCACCAGTGTTTCTGGGAATTCTTATTCCCTGAAGCAGCCTGAAGATGCTGATTTACCTGCCCGCCCAGACAGTCCTTGTTATCCCTGAGACACACGTAAATGTTTTGTTAGCGCTCTGGTTACCCACATAGAGTTTTGAGTGATTTGCCCCTAAACTTATTTTGCTGAAAACCTTGCTACTCCTCCTGAGCAATTTTATAGATTGCTACTTTTTTCCACATGGAGTTCTAACAGAAAGCCTGTAGTCTCATTCAGGTCAATATTCAATCAATTCAAAGTTTAAATTCTTCATAAGGGTGCTTCTCCCCTCTCAAAGTAATTTCCAACCTCTGCCCCCACCCTTCCCGAAATGGTTTGCAAGTTCAGAGGCAGCTTGTGCATCCTTATGGCAGTGGGGATGAAAAAGGGCCTCCGATCTCATTTCAGTTCTCTGGGTTGTCCCTGTCCTCTGTCGAGATGTCCCATCCCATATGGTTTCTGATCCTCTGGGCTAGCACCAGGATGCCCATGCTACCTGTTGTCTCTAGGCATTGTATGAGCACCTGCTGCTAAAAACTGTGATTGTTCCTATCACCTTCAGCTGCAAAGTCCCAGCAGTGTGCTCTCCCCTCCACCTGACCCCACACCTTGCCTGGTCCACAGGCTTCCCAGCCCTTCTCCCTGCCCCAGTGAGAGAGGCAGGACTCTCCTGTGCAGGACAGAGGCAATCGGGACACCAACCCAGCCCATCAGTCTAGGCGCCTCTGCCCACCAGCACTGCCCCTCCGCTCCACGCTGTGTAAAGGAGAGCATGGCAGGGATTTTCTTATGTCTTATCCTCCACGTACCAAGATCTGGCTCCTCTTACATCTCTGTACGTGGACTGCCACTACTGATGCTTGACATGTAAGGGGAAACATTTGAAAATTTGAAATCCCTTTTGTGTCTCAACATGGTCCAGGTTTCAAGATTATTATCTCTCTGTAATTTCAAGAAAAGTCAAATTTGAATCTCAAAATTGAAAAATATTATTTCCCATTGTTCTAGGCTGTTATTTTCCCTTCAGCTGAAGCAATGATTGTCAGTGATTTGGACCAGAGGAGCTGTGGGACAACAAGAAACTCAGGAGTGTCAGGAATCAAGATATTTTGGTTTAATATTTTTTAAACTTTCATCAGAGTTTCATACGATGTCCAGAGCTAAATGTGTAGGTCTGACCAGCAGAGAGTTCCGTGGAACTAGAACTGGGGATGAGCTGACCTCCGCAAAGGACATTCCCTTTTTATTAATAAACCTCATCATGTTTCTGAGTCATGTAACCGAGTTAAAGCGCTGTTGGGAAAGGGCAGGTGTGGTCCGCCCTTGGTTCCCAAGGTCACGCACTGGTAGTTTCTGAGCCAGGGATGCTTCTGGGATATCCCCATCTGCTGTTTGCACTGTGATGAGGGTTGTTGGCCTCTGCTCCAGCTGTGGTTCTAAAAGGGTCGCTAATGCTTCTATTTATCTATCACCTTATGCCTCTAAGTTTTTTGCTCATAGGTGTTCCCTGCAACTGCCGAGCACAGGAAAGAAATGATGTAGTCCTCCCTGACAGATGGCTGGGCCCCAAGCCTTCCCACGCTGGACACCTTGGCCAAGGAGCACCTGCTCCTGTCATTAGGAGGCCGATTCCCACCACTGAAGTCTCCCCGCCAGCCTGCTCTGCCCCCACAGAGCACTTCTAGTGCCTTGGCCCTCTCCATTCCTTTGTGACCTGATAAAATACTTCTGCTACTTTTTTCTTTGTAGTCAATTAACAAACATCTGGAAAAGGGCTTCAGCCTCCAGAGACTGCTATATCAAATGGCAAACCGACTAAAATTCTCTGCTCTGTGTACAAATTCCACAATTTCTACCCTATCTACAGAGTCCCATGTACTGATGGTAAACATGAAGCAGCTAAAGAAAGAGGGTGGAAAAGACGGGCGAAGCTTTGTCCAAGCCTCTAAGCAAGCCTGGAGCCACCGTATTCCATTCTTGGTAAATCACCTCCCCATCACCAATTCTCCACACTGCGGCCAGATGGTCATTTCAAAGTGTAAATCCTGTCACATATGACTTTTCTCCTCGATATAGCTTTAAAAAGCATGTGATCTGAGTGCAAAGCGTCTTTAAGTTTCTTCAGCAATATAAAATTTACTTCTCTGAATTAAGACTTTATAGGACAGCAGTCGATTTTGCAGTAATAGAGAAAATGTAAGAACATTTACTTACAGTTGCCCTGTCCATACCAGACCATTCTGTGACCTTATAGGGGTGAAATTTCAGACTCAATGAAAGAAGAGTTAGAAGTTCATGTTAAAGACAAAATAAGACAGAGATGGTTGCTTCTACAAGACGTAAGGGACGCTGATTGATTTTCCCTGATAGCCTTTTTCTCTGACCCTAAATATGGAGGTTTAGGGACATCTCAATGTCCTTAAATATGGGCCTGACATTTAGAACTCAGTGTCCTCTGGAGCTAAAGTATATTTTTAATAATGTTGTAAAAGCTAATTAATAGTTTGCATTGTCTTAATTTTAGCAGGTGATTTAATTTCAAATGCAATAACTGCCCATTTTTTAGTTAGCCTTGATTTCTTTGGAACCAATATCAGAGTAAGGAGAGGAGAAGTGTCATACACACATCTTTTGACTCTCTTTCTTCATGTCCCCTTGAAATGACAGGGGAAAAAAATTGCATAAAAGAATTCATTACTTAGTGACAAAATGAAACCAAAATAGGATTTTCCCTCAGAACTGAACTTTTCAAGCCCAAGAACTCAACTCTTGAAGCCCAAGAACTGAGCTCTAACAAAAGTGTGTTGTCCACCTAAAGAGGAAGTAAGAGTGCTTGGCAAGGGTGCTGGATCCTGAGACAGACGCTGAGTTTAAGGTAAACCTGGACTTCCAGGAGAGAGACAATAATGAAAAGTAATGGGAAAACAATGAAAAAGGAAAGGCAACTTGACAGTGAAGCAGACTGAAGCGCTCCATCCCCAGAGTCAAGTTGCCCTATTCATGGGCCCCACAGGGAACTCCACTGCACTCATGTGCACCCCCAGCTACACAGACTCTACAGTCAGCCTCTTCGAGAGAGGCCTCTGGGTGCAGAGCCAGCCACGTCAGCTACCCATGCCAATCCTAGTTCTCCACTCATGAGAATGAATGACAATGAAAGGACATCTGACACCCAAGGAAATCCAGAATAAGAGGAGAACAAAGACCATGATGAACAGCAACAATAATAAACAACAAATCCTCAGGCTATGGAGGAAACAGACTTTAAAAATATTTAATTAGTATCCCCAAAAATATCCAGGAAGATATTGCATCATTAACACAAGGACAAGCTGCCACAAAAAAAGAACAATCCAAAAACAAAAAAGAGTAGAAATGTAATAGCCCACTTAAAATGAATAGGCTAAATGGTAAGATATAAACAGTCATGCATAGGGTTGGAGATATACAAAATAGAATTGAAAAAATACTCCAGAACGGAGAACAGAAAAACAATAGAAAACATAAGAGAAAAAAAGTCAAGTGTGATAAACTTTTAAAGTTCAATGTTTAGTTGATAAGTCCCATAAACACAAAACAGACAATGGTGTTGGAAAAAATATAAACATATAAAAGAAAGAATAAAAGAAGATTTGCCTGGGTTGAAAAGTCCAAGGTGTCAAGGTCCATACAACCAGCCACCTACTATTAAAATTTCACAGCAGAATAAACTATAGATCTGAGAATCTTCCAAAATGAAAAAGAAAACAGGTTCACTGCAAAAGAAGAAGCCACAGGCAATACTACAAAATAAGGAGTAAAGTCCAAAAAGGAAAGTTTTCTTGAATTTTTCATATACATCCAAATTATGCACCAAGTGTGATGATTTTTCACAACGTTTTTGGTGCAGAATATCATAAAGTTTAAAACTCATGTTCTATATTTGAAAAAAGCATTCAAAGATGTATACCAACAAAAGTAAAAATAAAAATCATCTGACAAAGAAATGACATGGAATACGCAAAACCAGAGTAACTCCGACACAGGAGTAGTGGAGGATGTAAAATGGAAACAAAAGAAATTTTGTGGATTGCTAAGTTTTAAAGATCTTATTTCAAACAGTAAAAATCTAATTTGCTTGATTATTTTTCCACTCACCTGCATCTAATTGTTCCACTTAGTTCTCTAGTAAATAATAGTTATGTGATTATAATATTAAAAATGTTAATTATTTTTCTTATTTTAGAATCACAGAATTAGCCAGAATATAAAGGATGCAATTATAAGTACAGAATTGCAGAACAGAGTGCAAATGTTACAAATAAAGTGCAATAATAAAAAACAGGAGATAAATGAGAATTCTGCCCAAGGTAAAAGATAAGGTAGGTATGCTGAATTCCCCGTCTGTCATAGGAAAGACTAAATATAATGTATATAATTGATAAATCAAGAAACAGAGGCATAAGAATATCATTTCAGCACACAAGGGAACCTCCAGAAGCACTGTAAACAAACACTGCCCACAAAGGTGCCTCTGGGACGTAAGTTTGGGGACAAGGAGTGAAGAGGTAAGGACATTTTCCTTTCCATTTCATACACTCTTGTACTATTTAAAGTGTTTATCATTTGCATGCATTAGTTCTATTATTTACTACAAAAATGTGGAGAGGGAAATGTTACTCAGGAAAAGCATGCTCCTAATCCTGAGTGTATATATACTGGCCATTTAAACTGAAAAATAAAATAAGTCTCACTGTCTTACAAATTCTCAGTTTTCAGAATAAAGTCTAGGAATCTTTTCAGCAGGAGCCCAAGTAGGTATGGATCCCCTCTATCTGCAACCCCGCCATCGTTTGCTGCTTTGGATTTCGGCATGGGAGGCATTGGCTAAAATCTGCAGCGATCTGGAAGAAAATGATAAAGTCGATATTTAACCCTATGTTAAAGGATTAAGAATTTAGCATAAATTGGTCAATCGGATTAGCTTGTGAGTCACAAGGATGCACAAAATTTGTCTGAGTTTTAGTTTGGAGACAAGTGTGACAGTAAAGAGGAGAAGCCAGTCTAGAAAGAATGCCCTATTAGGGACCCACAGAATGCCACAGAGTTATTTGGCATCTAAAGAGGAAAAAAGGAACGGAAGAAGTTACCTGTTTTTACAATGTCTCTTTGGGTCAGCCCTGACTGTAAGCCTGATGAAGGTGAAATCTTATCTGAGGTTTGACAGTCACGGTTTAGATCATTTCACTGAAAATGTCATTGACTGAACTACACAGCCCTCTAATGCAAAGCTCTATCCAGTCGTCCTGAGAAACCAGGGCAACAGGAATCAGTCTATTTAGGCGCAGCGGGAGCCACAGGGACCAGAGGCAGGTATGTTTTGTAAATATCAAAGCTGATCCCAAAACACATTTAATAATGAGTGTTTTATAGGAATAAAGAAGATCAACTACAGAACATGGGGTATTGAAATACTATTCACCCAATATTAGGTAATTGCTTCTAAATGCCTTGAGGAATAACAATATTTACTGACCTTCTGGTATGTTGGTTTTAGGTATCATTGTGTAAGGTCATTTGCATAGAGTCCTTTTCAGTGTGTAGCCTCCAGTGTCTTTTTTTTATTCCTTCAAAATTCATTTCAGCTAATTAACTAACAGTGCCTCGGTGTATAAAAACAGCTAGGTCAATCTGATGAGGGTGGTACTCGGCACAGGAAGAAAACAGGTGAAAAACCCAACACAAGGGTGTGAATATAAATAATGAGTGCTCCCTTGAATGAGAAAATACATTAATAAATTGACTGACATTTTTATCATCCATATTTAACCCATTGCATTTAAAAAGTATTTAAGTGTTGGAAAAGTTTAATCCTGAGATCTCTAAAGCAAAAACTGCACATTGACTTAACGGGCAAGGGAAGAAACACAAAGGCATCTTGCCATCAAATGCAAACAAAAGGAGATGCTCCTTGAGCCATCAAGAAAATGACACCCCAGTGGGACTGGCCAGGCCTAGTTGTTTACAAACTTCTCAGCCTCCAATCCAACTCCTTCTCAGGCCTCATGTGGTCCCGTAATGACATTCTTCCCCCACTTCACAGTGGCCTCTAGAATTCGCTGGAACCTTGCTTTCTTTCTATTTAATTTACTCTAGGAACTCACCTCCAACCCAGATCATGCTGGACGAATTCTTAAAAAATAAAACTCCAAGTGAATAGAATATCTATCTGATTGGCTGCCCCAATCAATATGACAAAATTTAAGAAGAGAACAACTTTCGTTCCTCTATTGTTTCTATTTCCTTTGATTTTTATTTTGAAGGCAAATGGGGCATCTTTTGTTAGTGTATCTTCTGCACTGCATGGATGACATAGTTTTGAAATTTGCTACTGCCAGGTGCATTGGCTCATGCCTGTAATTCCAGCACTTTGGGAGGCTGAGGTGGGAGAATGACTTGAGGCCGGGAGTTAGAGACCAGCCAGGGCAACACTGCAAGACCCCATCTCTCCAAAAAATTTTAAAATTTAGCCAGGTGTGGTAGTGCATGCCTGTAGGCCCAGCTACTCTGAAGGCTGAGGCTGGAGGATCACATGAGCTCAAGAGTTTGAGGCTGCAGTGAGCTATGATCATCCCAGTACACTCCAGCGTGGGCGACAGAGTGAGAGTCCATCTCTAAAAAAAAAAAAAGAGAGAGGAGAGAGAAGAAATTTGTTACTGCTAGATTGATATTTGCCCAGATTCTCTGACTCTTTCCTTAGACAATAGTTCCCTGTATAGGGTCTGAATTTCTGTATCATATTTACTAGATAGTTCACCACTCACCAATGCCAGTATCTCGTGAGAACATGAGAGCCCTGCTAATTACAGATCTAAAGGATTCATTAAACTATTCTGAAAATAAGGTACAGTGCATACATGCATGCCTGCTTATTTAGTGGTAATATGGATTTTACTGTGCACTTGTCACTCACTTTAAGTTCTCATTATTGTCCTGCCTGCCCTAATTCAGTGATGTATCATCTTCCTGCATTTGTCTAAATCAGTTCAGCAGCAGATAAATCAAAGCTCTTCCTGGCCTTTCCCTTCCAAGCTGTTCAAATCATCCATCTGACCATGAAAGAAAGGACATAATCACGTGCTTGGAAGAAGAAAATATCTGCATCAACTCTACAGGAAACCACTTCTGCAAGAATGTGTGCAAATATGCACGTGGGTGTGTGTGCACACACTTGTGCATACACGCTAAAGTCACACATCTTGGGGCAGATTCTGAAAGAAAAACATCAAAGCCACAAAATGTTGCTCATTTTTTTCTTTTAGAAAAGAGAAAAGCCGTTTTTCTTCTTTTAAGAAGAGAGTATGTGTTCAACATTTCAAAAGCCACATAAGATCCTATTTTTTTTTTAAGATCCTATTTTTATATCCTGACAAGCTGTAGGAACTGAAAATTAATTGGTTCTTTAACTGGCGAGTCCTTTGACAGACGATATACCCCAGATTTCAGAGGTCTAATGCATTTTTCTCTTTGTGGTTCAACAGAGGAATAACCATAGGCCAGGAAGGCTTCCTGGGAAGACCTAAAGAATGCAGCGCCCCTCTTGCTGCTTTCATTGCTGTTCCTCAACACACCCCCACTTTTTGATATTTCATTTTACTTTTTTTTTTTTTTTTGGCTTTGGAGATTTTATCTCTTCTTCTAAGAAATATGTTATTGGAAAATAAAAAAATGTACAAAGCAAGGGCTGTGACTGAAACACGGAGACTAAAGAGCAGTTGGAATTTCCACCACAGCCTCCAGCTGTCCTGCAAACATCTGCAGCTAAGACAGGCAGGTATCTGCTCATTTCCCACGTCCGTCTCAGGACAGGGGCTAGATCAGCTCCTCACTCTACTGCAGAATTCATTGTTGCTCTTAGGGCATTTGTTGGCATGCCAAAAATGAAAACAGGGCATCTGGCTTCTTTCACATTCTGCAGAGCATCGTGCGAAACTTCATTTTTTTCCAGAAATAATAAAGTAAATGGACAGGAGTTCTCCCATGTTCTATAAAGGATCAAAACATGCTTCTCTAAACTGGTTTTATGGTATCATTTGTGTCTAGGGTAGAATCTAAGTTGAATGCTGTAAACTTTCTGGTAGGATTTTGAATTTCTCTGGGGGCAAAAGGTAGCTGAATGTGGTTGTATATTTGATTGTTTCAATTTATAATTTCATTAAAAATAGCACTTCTCTCCCCACTTTACCCATTTTTTTAATTTTAAACACAGTTTTTTAGTTATGAACCTAATGTTTTGAAAGTTGGTTGATAAAAGTGATGTCATACATTTTCTTTAAAGTTTTCACACACACATATATACACAAACACATCACACAAACACATACATTCTCTCTCATTCTGATTTTGGAGGGCCTTATTGATTCTACATGTTTTCATCAATATTCCTAGGCTCATTGCCTCTCTGCTGTGGGGTGTGTGTGTGTGTGTGTGTGTGTGTGTGTGTGTGTATACACTAATTCTGTCTTCTCTTGGTTATCCTAAGAAATTACAACCTAATATTTCATTAGGGATCACTCAGAGGAGAGAAAAACTGGGTAACCCTGGAGGTTCCTTTCTTCTTTTCATATGGTAGCTTAGGAGAGAGCTGGCCTAACACATCTGAGTTTGCATAGGAGAAGAACAAGCTGATAGAAGTCACTGGGTTCCAGAAGGTTCCTCTTTCAAACAAAGCACTTCTCAGAGCAGGGAGCCCCTGGGATGCCATAATGGCATAGATGTCATCTGCTCCTGCAGTCCCAAGTGTGCAGGACCAGGGTTCCTCTCTATGGAATGTTGGCCATGGTCCGTGCAGCCCACCTGTGCCCAGCACTGGCCACAGGATGATGAAGTTTTGCAGGATTGTGTGCACCCTGCTATTCTCCACTCATTAACTTTTCCTCAGTGAAACTGAGGAAATCTGAAACGCAGATTTTCATCACCAGTGACTGTGGTGGTGGATTTCCTGATTCCTTCTTGCACAACCTCCCCCATCTCTAGCTAGTGCCTCTTTACCTGGTTTGCCTCAGGAAGGACCCCTGACAGTCTAGGGGAATGGTTTATAAACCATGTTGCACAAGTTTCTCAGGCTAGTCCCAAGGCAAACATCTTCATAGTATTAATGTTCACATCACACAGTGACCTTGTTTCTGACTCCATTTTTTGACAACATCACTTGCAAGTGTACCATCAGGGCAAGTCCTGTTCTTGTAAGAATTTGGGGGGTTATGAGCACAGAAGTGAATAGGTAGGCAGTGTGGGTTTTGTCCTACCATAGTTATGTGCAGAGTAAGAACATTTGACTCTGGCTATACAGATTTCTCCCTTTGTTCTCCCCTTCCCAGCTGGTTTGCTCTTCTTTCTCGGGGCAAACATATGTGTGTTGGGGGCGGTGTGGGATGACAGAATATGCTAGTAATGATTCTAATGTTATTTCAAATCATCAAAGAAGGTATTTGGAATACTCACCAGTTATTGCCTGTCATATCTAAAAATGAATATTCGCTCAGGAATATTTCAAATAACCAGGCAGAAGAGAAAATCACAAATTTATCACACATTCTCCATTATATATATAATAACCCCAATTAAAAATACGATCTAGAGGTGTCAAACATAAAAATAAAAATTAAGTAAGAGTTTGTACTTTAAAAAAGTTTAAGTAAAGATATCAGCAGCTTGCCAAATATTTTATATACTAAAGGGAATTTAAGGAAATGAAATTTCTTATTCTTTATACGTTTCGATGAAATCTTACAGCAGCACATGTTCCACACAATTTAGCTGGAGACCTCAGAGGGTTCAGAAATATAATCATGGGAAGAGTGCTGTTCCAGAATGAAGTCTTGACAAGCAATGAAAAGAAAATAAATGGATTACAACAAGCATACTAAAAAGGGAAAATAATGTTAGATAAATTTCCCCAGGAAACTGGTGATAAAGGAATAGATTTTCAACTGTTTTTTAATCTGCTTTGTTTTTTATTTCCAAATAACATGTTCAGCTAAAAAAAAAAGAGAGAGATATAAAATCAAATAGAATTATTTGCCAGTTTATTTCAGGACAGCATAGTATTTTAAAATAACAATAACAAACAATAGTATATTTCAGGGCTGATTTATTAAGAGGTTCAAGTTTTAGGAATCTAAAAGGAGGGACGGGGGCAAAGGGCATGGCACATTAATAACCCTTTGTAAGTAGCAAGCATTCCTAATGGGAAAATAATTTAATTAACATAAAAGCACTGAACAACTAGTGGTCCTTATCTGGCGTAGGACCCATGAACTTAATTATCACTACTCATCAGCCCATTAGTTGAGGTTAAATTTTAGAAACTATGGAAACTGTTTAATTTAAGAAAAAAAAAAAAACACCTTAGAGAAAAAGGCCAGGCTACTGTGTACAATGAGAATACATAATCACTGACAAGAGCCTGATTGCCTGCAGTCTGCAGGGGGAATGTGATTGAACTTCAGTATTTACCAAGTTTAAACACAAAGTACCGATTAGAGAAGCCAAAACCCCAGCCCACGGTTTCACTTCCGTGTGGTGCAGCTGACATGTAGCATTGACACCTGCCAAATGGTGACGAAGCCTCCAGCAAGGGCTGGGAAAATGTGTGGGGAGGCGCACTGTATTTTTACTTTGAGAAGTCGAGATTTAGAAGACAGATGTGACAGGCTCAAAAAGTTCTCCACTAACATGCACCACTGTTACCTCCCTGCAGCCTCATTGAGCACCAACCTGAAGGCCTTGAAGGGACCTCTGTTGTAGCCTTGGTTTAGAAATCACTGGTTAGATGGCAAGGGCACGTGGAGAGAGTGTCAGGGTGGGAAGTGTGCAAGGATAGATAAAGAAAGTATTTCTAGGATCTGGGGTGGAGCCAGATGGCTGAATAGAAACCTCCAGCCATCATCCCTCCACACGAACACCAAATTCAACAATTTTCCACTCAAGCAAGCACCTCCAGAAAAAACAAAAATCATGCAAGCAATCATACTACCTGGATTTAACATTATATCAAGGAAAGAGGCACTGAGGAGGGCAGAAAAGACAATTTCGCATTGCCTACAACACTCCTCCCCTGTCCCCCAGCAGTGCTGCACCAGCACCCCAAGTGGAGAGAGAATCTGTGTGCCCAGGGGAGGGAGAGTGAAGTGATTGTGGGGTTTTGCATTGAAACTCAGGGCCACCCTGGCACAGGGAACACAGCACAGGACAGAATTCTGCCAGTGCCCATGAGGGAGCATTTAGACCAGCCCAGCCAGACAGAAATCCTCCGCCTGAAACCCAGGTTCCAGCTAGACTCACCAATGGCTGACAAAAAGCAGCCTGGGGTCTGGACTAAATTCATAAGGCAGTTGGGCCACAAAGGCTTCAGTCCTTGTTAATTCCTGTGGCTGTGCTGGCTCAGAGCCAGTGGACTTGGGGTGTGCATGACCCAGTGAGACACCAGCAGCAGCAGTCAAGCCAGTGCCTATGTCACCTCTCCCCCAACTACAGACCAAATGTGGCTCAGGGAGAGTCTACTTCCACTTGGGGAAAGGGAGGAGCTCAGAGGACTTTGTTTTGCAACTTGGGTACCAGCCAGCCATAGTAAAACAAGGTATGAAGCAGAGTGCTGAGGCCCCTGGGTCTAAGCTTTAGCTCTTGGATGGCATTTCTGGACCCACCCTTAGCCAGAAGGAAACATGCTGCCCTGAAGGGAAGGACCCAGTCCTGGCAGGATTCACTACCCCCTGACTAAAGAGCCCTTGGGCTTTGAATACACATCAGAAGTAACCAGGCAACAGTCACCACAGGCCTTGGGTGAGACTGGACTGGCTTCAGGTATGACCTGGTGCTGATGGCCATGAGGGTACTCATCTCAGTCCTTACCCAACTCCAGCAGCCCAGAACAGAAAGTGAGGGAAGAGAGTGAGAGACTTTGCCTAGTAATACAGGGAATTCGCTCGTATCTTACCCAAGTCCACCAAGGTGGTAGCACCAGGAGTCTACAAAAGTCACAGCATTACTAGGCTTGGGCCACCCCCTGTGCTGACATGGCTACAGTGACCAAATACCTGGACCACAACACTCAATTCCCCTTGAGTATCTGGAAAGCTTCCTCAAGGACAGGGTCAAACAAGCCCAGACTGTGAAGATTAAAATAAACACCTAACTCTTCAATGCTCAGACATAAATAACATCCTCAAGCATCAAGAACATCCAGGAAAACATGACCTCACCAAACAAACTAAATAAGGCACCAGTGACCAATCCTGGAGCAATGGAGGTATGTAACCTTTCAGACAAAGAAATTCAAAATAGCTGTCCCAAAGAAGCTCAATGACCTTCGAGACAACACAGAGAAGGAATTCAGAAGCCTACCTGAGAAATTTAACAAAGAGATTGAAATAATAATAATAGAAAAAAACAAGCAGAAATTCTGGAGCTGAAGAATTTAATTGACAAACTGAGAAAGGCACCAGAGTCTCTCAACAGCAGAACTGACCAAGCAGAAGAAAGATTAGTAAGCTTGAAGACAGGCTATTTGAAAATACACAGTCCGAAGAGGAAAAAGAAAAAAAAAGAAAAAAGAATGGAGCATGCTTAGATCTAGATAATAGCCTCAAAAGGGCAAATCTAAGAGTTATTGGCCTTAAAGAGGACATACAGAGAGAGAGATTGGGATAGAAAGTTTATTCAAAGAAATAATAACAGAGAAATTTTTAAACCTAGAGAAAGATATCGATATTGAGGTACAAAAAGATCATAGAACACCAGATTTAACCAAAACAAGACTACCTCAAGGCATTTCATAACCAAGCTCCCAAAGTTTAGAGATAAAGAAAAGTTCCTAAGGGCTGTAAGAAAAAAGAAAAAAATAACATATAAAGGAGCTCCAATATGTCTGGCAGCAGACTTCTCAGTGGAAACCTTACAGCCAGGAGAGAGTGGCATGACACATTCAACGTGCTGAAAGAAAAAAACCTTAACCCTAGAGTTTTATATCCAGCAAAAATATTTTTCAAGCACGAAGGAGAATAAAGATTCTCCCAGACAAACAAAAATTGAAGGATTTCATCAACACAAGAAATGTTATTCTACAAGAAATGCTATTCTACAAGACATGTTAAAAGGAGTTCTTCGATCTGCAAGAAAAGAACATTAATGAACAATAAGAAATCTTCTGAAGGTGTACAACTGACTGGTAACAGTAAGAATATGCTATTGCTGTAATTGTGGCATATAGACCACTATATGCTGAGTAGGAAGACTAAAAGACAAACCTATCAAAAATAACTACAACAAATTTTTAAGAGATAGATAGTATAAAAATATATGGATGGAAACAATAAAAAATTAAAAAGCAGGGGGAGAGGGAGTTAAAGGGTAGAATTTCTGTTAGATTTCTCCTTGCTTGTTTGTTTTCTTGAGTTGTCATATGTTTAAAATAATTGGATATAAAATGTTCTTTGCAAGCCTCATGGTAACCTCAAATCAAAAAACCTATAACAGATACACAAAAAATAAAAAGCAAGGAATTAAAGCACACTGTCAGAGAAAGTAATTTTAACAAAGAAAAACAGGAAGGAAGGAAGAAAGAGAGGACAAAAAAATAACCAGAAATCAAATAATAACATGGCAGTAGTAAGTCCTTACCTATCAATAATAACACTGAATATGAATGGACTAAACTCTCTAGCCAAAAGATATAGAGTGACTGAATGGATAGAAAGACAAAATTCAACTACATGTTGTCTGCAGGAAACCCACTTCACCTATAAAGACACACACAGGCTGAAAATAAAGGGATGGAAAAAGATATTCCATGCCAATGAAAACCAAAAAAGAGCAAGAATAGCTATACTTCTATCAGGTAAAATAGATTTCAAGACAAAAAATGCACAAAGAGACAAAGAAGGTCATTATATAATGATAAAGAGGTCAAGTCAACAAAAGGATATAACAATTCTAAATATACATGCACCCAACACTGGAGCACCCAGATATAAAAAGCAAATATTTTCAGAGCTAAAAAGAGAGAGATAGACGCCAATATAGTAATTGTTGGAGACCTCGCCACCCCTTTCAGCATTGGACAGATCATCCAAACAGAAAATCAATCAAGAAACATTGGACTTAATCTGCACTACAGATGAAATGGACCTAATATATATTCACAGAAAGTTTCATCCAACAGCTGCAGAATTCACATTCTTCTCCTCAGCTCATGGATTATTCTCAAGAACACACCATATGTTAGGCCACAAAGCAAGTCTCAAAAAATTCAAAAATATTAAAATCATACCAAATATTTTCTATGACCATGATGGAATGAAACTAGAAATCAATAACAAGAGAAACATTAGAAAATATAAGAACACATGGAAAATAATCAATACATTCCTGAATGACCAGTGGGTCTATGAAGAGATTAAGAAGGAAATTTAAAAATTTCTCAAAACAAATTAAAATGAAAGCACAGCATATCAAACCAATGAGACACAGTAAAAGCAGTAATAAGAGGAAAGTTCATAGCAATAAGTGCCTACATCAAAAAAGTAGAAAGGTTTGAAATAAACAACCTAACAATGCATCTCAAAGAACTAGGAAAACAAGAGCAAACCAAACCCAAAATTAGTAGAAGAAAAGAAATAATAAAGATCAGAGCAGAAACAAATGAAATTAAAACCAAAAAAAATACAAAAGATTAACAAAGCAAAAAGTTTTTTTTCAAAAAGGTAAACAAAATTGACGCAGCTTTAGCCAGGCTAAGAAAAAAAGAGAAAACCCCAAATAAATAAAATCAGAGATGAAAAAGACATTACAACTCTGATAGTGCAGAAATCCCAAAGTTCATTAGAGACTACCATGACCAACTATATGCCAATAAATTGGAAAACCTAAAAGAAGTGAATAAATTCCTAGACACATACAACCTACCAACATTGAACCAGGAAGAAATCCAAAACCTGAATAAACCAATAAAAAGTAATGAGATAGAAGCAGTAGTAAAAAGTCTCCCATCACAGAAAAGCCCAGGACCAAATGGCTTCACTGCTGAATTCTTCCAAACATTCAACCGAACCTATTAATACCTATTAATACTTAAACTATTCAAAAAAATCAAGGAGGACGTAATGCTCCCTAACTCATTCTACTCATTATCACCGATACCAAAACAAGACAAAGACACAACAAAAAAAGCAAATGATAGGCCAATATCTCTGATGAACATAGATGCAAAAAATCCTCAACAAAATACTAGCAAACCAAATTCAACAACACATTAAAAAGATTATTCATCGAGATCAAGTGGGATTCATCCCAGGGATACAAGGATGGTTCAACTTATGAAAATCAATCAATGTGATACACCATATCAATAGAATGAAGGACAAAAACCATATGAGCATTTTAATATCAATGCTCATTCAGTAAAATTCAGTGAAAAATCATTTGATAAAATTCAGCATCCCTCCATGATAAAAATTCTCAAAAAACTTCACGTAGAAGGAACTTACTTCAACATGATAAAAGTCATATATGACAGACCTACAGCTAGTATCATACTGAATGGGGAAAAACTGAAAGCCTTTCCTCTAAGATCTGGAACAAGACAAGAATGCCCACTTTCACCACTGTTATTCAACATAATACTGGAAGTTCTAGCTAGAGCAATCACACATGAGGAAGAAATAAAAGGCATCCAAACTGAAAAGGAAGAAGCCAAATTATCCTTGCTTACAGTTGATATGACCCTATATCTAGAGAAACCTACAAACTCCACACGCCCAAAAAAAAAAAAACTATTAGAACTGATAAGCAAATTCAGTAAAGTTACAGGATACAAAATCAACAAAAATCAGCAGCATTTCTATATGCCAATAGTAAACAATCTGATGAAGAAACCAAGAAAGTAATCCCATTTACAACAGCTACAAATAAAATAAAATACCTAGGAATAAACTTAACCAAAAAAGTTAATAATCTCTATAATGAAAACTATAAAACATCGATAAAAGAAATTGAAGAGGACACAAAAAAAATAGATATTCCGCACTCATGGATTAGAAGTATCAATATTGTTAAAATGTCCATATTACCCAAAGCAATCTATAGATTTAATGAACTCTCCATCAAGTTATCATAGACATTCTTCACAGAAATAGAAAGAATAATCCTAAAATTTATATGGAACCACAAAAGACCCAGAACAGCCAAAGTCATCCTGAGCAAAAGGGACAAACCTGTAGGAATCACATTACTGACTTCAAATTACATTGCGAAGCTGTAGTAACCAAATAGCATGGTACTGGCATAGAAACAGACTTATAGATCGATGAAACAGAATAGAGAATCCAGAAATAAATCCACACATCTACAGCGAATTTGTCTTTGACAAAGTTGCCAAGACCACACAGTGGGGAAAGGACAGTCTCTTCAATAAATGGTGCTGGGAAAACTGGATATACATATGCAGAAGAATGAAACTAGACCCTTATCTTTCACCATATACAAAAATCAAATAAAAATGGATTAAAGACTAAAATCTAAGATCCAAAACTATGAAATTACTATAAGAAACGTTGGGGAGACACTTCAGGATATTGGTCTGGGCAAAGACTTCTTGAGTAATACCACCAAAGCACAGGCAACCAAAGCATAATTGGGCAAATGGGATCACATCAAATTAAAAAGCTTCTGCACAGCAAAGGAAACAGCCAAAAAAGTGAAGAGGCAACCCACGGAACAGGAGAAAATATTTGCAAACTACTCATCTGATGTGGGAGTAATAACTAGAATACATGGGGTCTGTCCAGAAAATATCCAGCCATTGTTAATATAACGAGAACGATTACATGGCTGATACTTTCTGCACAACCCTCAAATAAGGAGCTCCAACAACTCAATAGAAAAAAATCACATAATCTGATTTAAAAATGGGCAAAGGGTCTGAATAGACATTTCTCAAAAGAAGGCATACAAATGGTATGAAAAAATGCTCAACATCATTAGTCATCAGAGAAATGCAAATCAAAAGTATAATGAGATACCATCTCACCCCAGTTAAAATGGCTTTTATCAAAAAGATAGGCAATAACAAATGCTATTGAGGATGTGGAGAAAGGGGAACCCTTATATACTGTTGCTGGAAATGTAAATTAGCACAACCACTATGGAGAACAGCATGAGGTTCCTAAAAAAACTAAAAATAGGTGGCTCATCCCTGCAATCCTAGCACTCTGGGAGGCCGAGTCTAGAGGATCCCTTGAGCTCAGGAGTTCCAGACCAGCCTGAGCAAGAGAGAGACTCCGTCTGTACCAAAAATAGAAAAAATTAGCCAGGCATGGTGATGCATACCTGTAGTCCCAGCTACTCAGGAAGCTGAGGCAAGAGGATCACCTGAGCCCAGGAGTTTGAGGTTGCAGTGATCTATGATGATGCCACTGCACTCTACCTGGAGCAACAGAGTGAGACTCTGTCTCAAAAAAAAAAAACAAAACAAAACCTAAACTAAAAATAGAACTACTATATGACCCGGCAATCCCACTGCTAGGTATATATGTGAAAAAGGGGAATTCAGTATATTGAAAAGATATCTACACTCCCACGTTTATC
This sequence comes from Indri indri, assembly GCA_004363605.1. Taxonomy (NCBI): domain Eukaryota; kingdom Metazoa; phylum Chordata; class Mammalia; order Primates; family Indriidae; genus Indri; species Indri indri. The sequence goes on along the minus strand of RJWJ010004114.1, from coordinate 23,359 downwards.
GCAGCACTATTTGCAATAGCAAAGATTTGAAATCAACCTAAGTGCCCATCAATGAATGAATGGATAAAGAAATTATTGTACATACACACAATGGAATATTATATAGCCACAAAAAAGAATGAAATCCTGCCATTTGCAACAACATGGATGGAACTGGAGAATATTATGTAAAGTGAAATAAGCCAAGCACAGAAAGACAAATCTCTCATGTTTTCACTCATACGTGGGAGCTAAATATTAAAAACAATTGATCTCATGGAGACAGTACAATGATGGTTACCAGAGCCTGGGACAGGTAGTGGGGAGAGAGGGATAAAGTGGGGGTGGTTAATGGGTTCAAAAATATAATTAGATAGTTAGATAGAATGAACAATATTTGATAGCACAACCAACTGACTGTAATCAACAATAAGTTAAGGTATACTTTAAATTAACTTAAAGAGTGGAATTGGAATATTCCTAACACAAAGAAATGATAAATACCTGAAGTGATGGATCCCCAATTACCTAATTTATGAATTCACATCATATTCCTGTATTAAAACATAGTATGTACTCTATAAACATATACAACTATTATATACCCATAATAATCAAAAAATTTTTAAAGGGAAAAAAAGAAGTTAGTGGGGAAAAAAAAGTATTTCTAAAACCCTCTGTTGAAGAAAAACGGACTTCATGTCACTATCCTATGATGACAGAAAGCCTTGTAGCCCACATTCAAGATTTTGGCTGTCCTCCTAAAACCATTAGGTAGTCACTGAAAGGTTTGTGATGTGACTCTATCTCTCTGATGATTTATTAGGTGTGAAAATAGATACTTGAAAGCATAAAGTCTGTCCACAGATGTGCCATTGGAATTCCGCCATGTTTCATGGATGGCTGAGAAGCCCAGACTGCCATCCCTTTAGTCAGGGTAACGTGTGCTGCCTGTGGAAGATAACATGCCCACAATAAATGTTATCAAATACATCAGGGCTCCAGAAATAGAACCAGAGGAATAGAGTCCATCTGGATGTCATTGCCATGCAAGATTCAGAAAATCAGACACAACTGTGATAATGGCCACCCATCCACATTAGAAGCCCGTCAAGACCACGTTACAGTCAATGTTGCAGAGCAGGTGGGACTCCCACAGGGATAATTCTGGCCTCACTCTGAGCGTTCCCCACTCCTCCAATACCATTTTAGTAACACAAGTACAGGATCTTCTCAGTCCCTCTTCAAATCCAGCTCCCCCATTTACCCATGATCTGAAAATAGGGATTTTCATAAAAATAAAAATTGAAAACTACTTTTCCGAAAAACGGAAGAATCAGAGAAATAAAATTCTTAAATCACAGGGCTTCTTCACCTTTTAAATTCAAATTAATTAATGGTAAGTCTGTAACAAGGTTGCAGAATCTAGTGAGTACCACAGAGAATACCCCATGGAAGTTTTGAGCAGAAAAACATACAGGTGTATGCAAGACCTTTTTAGACAGTATTGAGAACCATACACTTGGCATAGAAGAGGGTATAACAAATTTTATGTATTCATTTGAAATCATTATAGTAGTTTGGAGACTGGAAAGAGAAGGCGAAAGGGACATGGAGTTTGATTGTGGTTTTCAATAGGAGATGCTTTTGCCCCACACGGGACATTGGGCAATGTCTGGGGACGTATTTAATTCTCACAACTGTAGGAGGTGGGGTGAAACTAGCATCTAGAGGGTACAGTTCAATGGTGCTGCCAAACCTCCGGCAATGCACAGGACAGCTCCTCACAAGGAATTATCCAGCCCAAAGTGTTGACAATGTCAAGTTTGAGAAATTCTGAGTTAGACAGAATATGTAAGCAGTTATATAGTGGGAAATCTGTTTTGGGGGGATTTTTTATTTGTTGGATATATAATATGAGTGACTTTGCTGCAAGATCACTAGCAGGTAGTTGAATAATCCTGCCAACATTTATACTAACCCCAACGACTCTACCCTACAGGATTTTAAAGGACTCAAATTCCTATACCAACATCAGATTAAAAACCTGAAAGATTGTTTAGCCCAATGCCATGGCTGCTGCCCAGAAATAACATAAACGGATACACCAACAAGGACAGAAGAGAAAGAAGATCTGTCAGATTTGTCTCAGGTATGATATTTATCCTACAATTACAAATTAAGAGGTGAAAGAGTGGAGAAAGAGCCCATCATTGTCTGGACACATTTTTCCAAGTAGTATAATATTTACAGTTCTCTGCAAGTAGCCTTTTGCTTGGTAGATAGCGAAGTTTGTGCAGCTTGCTGAGTCTGTCATTAAACATTTGCCTGAAGATTTGAGTGGTAACATCAGTGACAGGGTTTCCTAAACATGTCACATTTCCTCTGCCTGTCACGAAGAATTATAGCTTCTGTGACTCACACTATAATAGCAGCTATTTGTGATATTTTAACCTAATGTACAGCCTCAGAAGAGAAACAACAGAAACAATAAAACATCTGCCAGGAACTTGCTTGAAGGAACTGAGGGTTAGGAGTCTTCCAAATTAAAAAGCAAAACCTTGGGTGTCAAATACTAAAGGATCTTTGTTCGTTAACTTTCCCGTAATTTATGTCTTGATAATGACCACATCCCAAAGGGAAAAATTCTAATTCACCTATATTGGCTTTATTTGGTAAAACCATTGGCAAAGCCAGAAAACGTAAACAGCCTAATTTTTTTTTTCTACCTTTACGGGATGAAGTGTTAGAGGGGGCATACTACAATCAAATACAAAGGATTTCCTTTAATGAGAGTTTTATTCTGTGTAGAGTCTTGCCATGCCTTGGTTTTTGCTTTGCGGCAGGAAGGGAGGGTGGCAGGGGAATTGGCTGTTTTCTTTTTTTAATGAGAAACCCAGTGTCAACACTGTCATCAGGATTTCTCCTTTCTTCTCCTCCAGCCTATCAGAGTCGAATGTTCACAACAGGCTCAAGAGCAATGAGCACCAGCTTTGTAAAGACGAATCGACTAAACAAAATAAACCGTGTCATTTCATGCTAATTCAAAGACTCACTCCAACTGCTGTGTGAGGAGGAAGCCAAGAACTGAGCTGTAACCCAAACACAAACACCTCGCACTGCCAGCGAACAGCTAATGCGGCCTCCCGTTACACAGAGCTTTCAAAATGTTTAAAGCATTGATGAATACATCATTTTGGAAAGAGTTCAAACATATGCAGCATTAAGTCTACAAATGTATCTTTCTTACAAAAATAATCCCACTTGCCTTTGAATGTGAATGGGGAAATGGAGCATTTGAGTTGGAGCATGTGACTGGGGCTTCATCGTACTTTGCTCACCCACAATGCTACACTTAGCTGCTGTGGCCACATTAGAGCATCTCCCCTCCACGGATCTCCCTTTCGGAAAAAAAGTCTCACCTACAAAAACAGGAGATGCACTGGAAACCTCTTTAGAGTGCTCTGTGCTATATCATAAGCTCTGATGATAAAGACACATGATCGATTTAAAAACTCACTTTTGGAATGAAGGAAAATTGACCCCCCCCTTCCCCCCCCAACAGAAAGGACAATGTGGAGATTAAAAATCCCCTTTGTACCCATGTGTAGGAAGGTATAGAGAAATCCACAGAGGCTGTGGAACATAGTAAACAGGCACCAGGTACCACCCATTTGCAAAAATAATGCTGCCCCTAAAAGTAGAATTGGCCACACAACAATTAGGATAACAAAAATATTCCCTCATGAAGGCCCAAACGCTTATCAATACCAGGCTTGCCTGAAACAATTCGATTTAAGCTGAACTCTGGACTGACTTAGCCTAGACCTAGATAACTGGAGCTGCCTTCTTCCCAAAGGGCTCTAACTGGGCACCCCCAAAGCCAGTGGGAAGACCATGGCCAGGGTCCCTGACGGAACTGGGGAGCTGGTCAGGTTAAGCTAAGGGCTACTCATGCAGCAGGATGAGTGAGCATTCCAAGTTATGTCCCTACCAGCTGCATGCCTGTTTTCTCTTAGGTCTAAGTCCACACTTCTACCCTCTGCCCTGTGACATGGAGGCTGGAGTGCTGCATATTGGCTTCTTATTAGGCAACGTGAGGCACAAGAATGAAATTGGAAAGTGGGAGGCGGTAAGAAGGACTTCCTTCCTATTCCCCCTGTTCCTGCCAGAGTCACTCGAGCAGGAGTTGTGGGCTCCTGCTCCAGCACATGGCCACAGCCCCCAGCTTCTTGGGGCACTCTCAGACCGGCCTCCCAGCCTCGGTCATGTGGCTCCTCAGAAATCTGAACACCAGCTGGGTGGGGCTCACATTCCAAGCTCCTAGTTTTGGGCAATTCTACCTCTTTCCTTTAGTTTGCCTCAGTTCCAAGGGTGGTAACTATTTCCTGTTATTATCTCAGTGTGTCCTTTTTGCTCTTGCAGCCCACTAACACTGTGTACTGAGTTCTCCATACTAAATCCTGACTCTTAGCAATTCCTTGCACCACACGAGGTATCCTGTTCTCCTGGCTGGATCCTGACCTTTGCGGTAAAGCATGGTGGAGGGTGCAGTTTGGGAGAGGAGCAGGGGAAGGTGAAGGGAACCTGGGTCTGTAGAGAGGTCTATGTTGTTTGCATGCTGAAGGATTGATTAGAAGCAAGGATCTAGACCTGTAGTGTCCAATTGGGTAGGCTTTAGACTATGGCTAGTGTGACTGAAGGAATGACTGTAAATTATTTTTTGCTACTCAGTTTGGTTACTGAAAAACTTTTTAGTGTGTTTGGAACATCGTAAGAGAGTGAATCCATTTTTTTAACTGCAAGTTTTATGAAATCTGAATAGGTGTCAATCATCCCAGACGAAAAGTTAGCATAGGAATAGATATGCTAGTAAGTATAAAGTATATGCTGGATTTTATACATTGAATTTTAAAAAATAATGTAAGTAAATACCTCAATAATTTTTTACAATGATTATATGTTGAAATGATACTCTTTTGGATATATTGCATTAAATTAAATATATTATTAAAATTAATTTCACCTTTTTTTTCCACTTTCTGAATGTGGTTACCAGAAATTTTAAAATGACATCTGTGGTTCGCATTGTATTTTTTGTTGAAAAGCACTGCTCTAGGCTCTTATTCCTCAGACCTTCCATGTCCAGTTTCTCCATCCAAACACATTGTATTCATTACTGTTCAATTGGTAGCATGTAACAAAAACCAACCCAAGAGAGCTTAATAAAAACAAATTGAGAGATACAGAGACAGCAACAGCAAGCAGGGTTGAAACTCGCATTAAGAATAGCAATATAAAAATATCTGAAAAAACAGCACTGGCCTGAAGTTTGGCACCAAAGGACTCAACCTCTGTATGTTTCCTAACTTCCCAACATGTTACTGTTTGGTCAGATGGCAAGTCAAATAACAGCAACACACGAACAGCAAAAGCCAGATAAAAGAATATCCCTCTAAATTCAATCTAACAGTTGCAGATAATTAGCTTATGATGTCTGAGTCATTCAATATGCTTTCAAATTTCACAACAAAGTCATCCACATGATGACGACTCATTTGTTATAAGTCAAGGTTCACTGGTAAAATGGGAGTAAGGATTCTGGATTTGAGGTTGTAGAGGAAGAAATATAGAAAGATAGCATCAGCAATTATACCATACCCTTAAATTGTACATTTCTACAGATCTCCACAAGACAGACTTCCTATTAATATTGCCTTTTTTCTAATTATAAGATAAACTAGTTTGCATATAGAAGTTTTCTATGTTATAGCCAATATGTCTCCATTATAATATTTTAACTTCTATAACAACCTAATAGACCAATCAAGTAATATGCAAATGCTTATTAAATGTCTGCTATGAAACAAAACACTGGGTGAGGTGATACAGGTGTTGAGGAGGTAACAATGTCTTCTTGGCAAGAAACTTGCAAACAAGAGAGAAAATAAAGAATACTATAACTTTGGCTCTGGAAGGAACTTTGGAGGTCACCTGATACAATCTTCTAGTTGGTGGATAATTTAACCCCTACAACTCTTCCCAGGAGTGTTCAGCTTCTGCTTAAACCTGCTTAAATAGAGAAAGAGAATTTACTACCTGGAGAGTGAATCCACTCCATTTTTGTATTGCTTTGATTTTTAGTAAGATCTTTATGCTAAATCAAAAAATGCACCCTTATAATTTCTACTTACTGGTCTTCTTTCTGTCTTCCTCTACAAATAATACCCCTTCAAGTATTTAAAGTCCCCTATCCTATCCCCAGTGGTTTGATTTTATTGACAGCATTGCCACAGGATGCTTTGTACGGGGGGGAGAAAAGAGCACCCCATTGTGAAATATACTTAGAAAATAGAGTATATTATAATCCTGTCTTGAAAACACACTTTATTTTATTAATGCTGGGAGGATTCCAGCAGTAAGAAAACCTATCCACCTGCACCAAACCAAGCATTTTTCAAACCTACTTGACCACAAAAATCTGATTTTTCCCAATTTTACCCTATTAACATCACACAGAATTACAGTTCAGTAGAAAATTTATCAATTTATTCACTCATTCAACAAATACTCATTAAGTGCCTATTTTGCACCAGGCTTTGTGACATGTGCTGTAATCACTACGGTAGATAAAACAGAAATGATTCTTGACATCCCGGAGCTCAGAGCCTCGTGTGAAGGATGAATGATTAAACGAACAGTAAAGTGAAAAGTTAACACAGGAACTGTTGGAGAAGTGCAGTTTTATGGGAACACACTTGGGTACTGTGGCTCCAGGCTCAGCAGTCTTGGATTTTCCATGGTTCTTTGTTCATAAGGGTTTCCAGACTCTTTGCCTTTCTGGTCATTGCCCTTTGCCTGCTCTAGTTTGTCAATGTCCCTCCGAAAGAGTCCCCAAACTAAAGGCGGTATTCCAGGACTGTGACCAGGCAAGCCGCAGGCAAGACAATGTCTTCCTTTGTTCTGGACATTGAATTTCTATTAATGCAGCCTTCTATATAAATATAAAACTCTAAAAATAACAATAGAAGAGAGACTACCTTATTATAATAAAATAAGAGATGTTCCAAGAAAGTTCTTTACACTAATTACCAATTACTAATAAGTGATAGACCAAAGAAAGATCCTTTCCATCGTGAGGGACTAGATAAGGCTTTAAGAAATATTTGAGTTGAATCTTCATAAGAGAAAGGAATTTGCTTAGGGAATGGCTTCAGAATGTTCACAGAAACATAACAGCTAAATGAGGTCCGGGAAACTCAAACTTAAACATGGCCCCCATAACCTGCTTAGAAACACTGAAAACAAACTCGAAGTTCAGAATAAAATTCCCAGCATCTTATCATAGATTCAAAGCTTTACAATGAAAACAGATGGCATATTTAGAGGATTCATGTTTAGGGTGGCATTGACTGACCTTTCAGATGTCTTTGGGAGATTAAAGAATCTGCCTCTTCTTACCTAATGGAAACAAGCAGTGAGTACAAATTGGGACTCCTCATCTTTGCAGTGGTTCAGGATGGGAGAGGAACACTCAGAGGTCATTAGTATCAGCATAACCAGGAGAATCTGTGCTGCAAGGAACAGAGACCTTTAACTAACCTTAAAGAAGTGACCCTTTTATATATTAAGATGTCATCACAACTAAGGTGTCACTACTATCAATAAGTAAAAACAGCCCTGAAGATCAAATCTGAAACAGACTCAGGCAGAGAAAGTTGCAGAACGACTTCCCCCACTGCCCACATGTCCCTCTGGAACTCTTGGCAGTAACCAGTATTGTGCTTGTTAAAATCTTCCCTGGAATTTGCAAAGGAAACAAGAGACAATTCAAACCACTCTGCTCCTCTTTTAGCCCTGGTTAAACTGTAGAGGATATTCAAAGTAATGGCTGGGATGCATTCTTTATTATTACTGTTATCATTCCGGTTTTCATTCCTCCATGCCTCCTGTCTCCCCCATTAGCATGGATAATTGAGAGCTGGCATTTAAATCGGTAATATTGAACACTGATAGCCTCTTCCTATTGCTACCTCCTGACCTCACGCCATCTGACTCTACCTGGTAACTTTGGAGGACACTAATGCCCTAATATCATAATTGGCCACAACTTACTGGTTACACATGAGAGGCCCTACTCTGTTTACTTTTAATTCGAGTTTCAGAAATGGTTCTATTCATCATCATCAACAGAGAATTCACAAGGGCAAATTAAAAGCTATATGCCAAACACCTTGATGAAACTGAAAATTTTAAACAATCATCTGGAGGGGTTTTCTATATCCAGTTAAGCCTTCAAAAATGTGGGCACTTCTGGATAGCTGACTGCATTTTTCATATTTAATTCAGTTGTTTGACCACAGCATTTATTTACATTTCCCTAGTTAAATATGCTAATAATTTAACTTAGCTGTGAAAATGACCAGTAGCAGCCAGGTATACTTTACTTCCATCCATTTATTTTACCTGCCAAGGTAGAAATATAGTTGGAAAGAAAGAAGAAAGGAAGAAAGAAAGGAAGCAAAGAAGGAAGGAAGGAAGGAATTGATGGAGGCTGATAGAACAGAGGTAGATGAAAGGGAAGAATGACAAAAAGAAGAGAGAAAGAGAGCCCACAAGCAAAGTTCAGAGAAAAACTTTTGTCACAGGTCTGACACCGTGCATGGTAGGTACTACAAAACCTGTATTTATTTAATCTGTGTACTTGTTCATTTCATTGATGAGCTTTTCTGTTGAACTTTTTTGTATGTATGAGTCAGTAATATTATACAGATATACAAGATGAGAATTATTATCTTGCCCTTAGATAACTTAAAAGTGAAGTGTTGGATTTTTTTATCCCTATGTGGTAAGTGGAATAATGGCCACCAAAGATCTCCAGGTCCTAATCCCTGGGAGCTCTGAATGTTATTAATATCTCATATAAAAAAAAAAGTCTTTGTAGATGTGGTTCAATGAATGACACTGAGATGAGATTATTCTAAATTATCCTGGTAGGCCCTAAAGGCAATCAAAAGTGTTTTTATAGAGGGAGGAAAAGAGAGATTTGGCTGCAGACAGAAGAGAAGAAGGGCATGTGACTAGGAGACCAGAGACCGGAGTGACGGGAACACAGGCGAAGGAATGCCAGCTGGAAGAAGCGAGGGACAGATTCTTCCCGAGAGCCTCCAGAGGCAGCATGGCCCTGCTGACACCTTGATTTCAGCCCAGTGACACTGATTTTGGGCTTCTGGTCTCCGGACCTGTAAGAGAATGCATGTGTGATGTTTTAAGCCACTAAATTTATGGTAATTTGTTACAGCAGTGATAGGAAACTAACCCACCCACATTAAAAAAGAATAAGAAGAAGAAAGGAAAAGGTAAGCAGTAGCTTCAAAACAATTCCAAGCTGCCAAGTATCCCTTAGCGGAGCGGTTCTCTCCAGAACCCCAGGCTATAGATTTCACAAGTTCCCAACGCACCTACCTCCAGACCCGAAGGACCACTCATTTCACCCTGGAAAAATAGCCAGTGCAGACAGCCCATCAGCAGTGAAAAATGGTAAAGGTGAATTGAATGTATAAATACTGAGATGATACAGAATACATTTTCAAAGACCACAAGTCAGGAAAGATAAAATACCACCAAAATTTATGAAATAATGAAACTTAAGAAAGGACAGAGAAATGAGTGAAGAAAGAAATGTTCAGTGAATGCAAGACACAGGCAAAGAAAACATCTGAGCATAATTATACTCAGGATAGGTACTGATCAGTAATTCTAAAGAAATTTCCAATTTCCTTATGAAATCCTCCCTAAGGGAGAATCAGATTTTCCTTTTTAACTTCTCCACAATGCACTGAAACGGGTAAGTCAGTGACTGAGAGCTAGCTAATTAAAATGCACTGGGAAAAGTCAAAATGCTGTGCAGCTCGCCACTGGAGTTTTCAGTAGGAATAAAGATGTCTGGATTTGAAACAAATCATTTTACAGAAAAGAAGGGTTATTTCCTGCAATAAATTCCCATCAGGATGAATTCTCCCGGATGCCAGCCGTGGTGATGGATGATGCTCTCCAGGCTGGCTGCATGGATCGGATTTGGACGGGCCACCAAAAGTGCAGATGCTTATCTGAAACTTATCTGAACAAGCCAAATCTCAGAGGCTTGCAAAATTATGCTGGCATTCTTTCAAGATTAGTCTCTCTTGTGAGATGGCTGGCACTGTAGCTTGGGGACTTGGCTATATGTCCAGTGAGGATGGATTTTTTCCTTCACATTTTTTGGCATTCCTCATATAGGAAAAATAAAACATACGCGTGCACAGACATATGTAATCAAGCAAAGTGAAAACTACATTACTAAGATTTTAAAACTACCAGCACATGCTTACTGAGAGCCCACTGCATGCTTTATGGTTGTTGCTTGAAAAGAATTTAAAACCAAGTTAGAGAAACGAAAGTCATTTATAAATTCTTATAATATTTATAAATATTAAAAGAAACTCCTCAATTGCAAATAGTCAAAGAGGGAAATAATCAATACTCGTCATTTGAGAAGTATTCTTAGCAACTGTGCAACTTAAACCAGACTGTAATGAGACTTAAATTCAGTAGTCAAGGAAAAGACCCACTTATGCTAAAAAGAATAACTATTAATGCATACTGTGTGCTAAGCATTATTTAAAAATACGTTATTTCATTTAATTATTTCAACAACACTATGTAGGTAAGAATCTTTATCCTCATCTTACCCATGAGAAAAGCCAAGATAGGGAAAAGCTAAATTTCCGAAACTCACTTAACCAGTACAAAGCAGAATCAGGATTGAAACCCAAGACTCACAAAAAAACAAAAAAATCTCTTGATCAATATTCTCTCCAAGTGTTTTTTGTTATTAATGTTTGTTAGGATGTAAAATCATGGTAAGTAGTTATTTCTGATAAATAAATTGTGAGTGCAGTGTAGATTAGAAGGAAATGGAAAAAAGAAATTAGTTTTTGTTTCTTATGGAATAGCAATCACAGTCTCCATTTAAGAAGCACAACCTTTGGGAAGAATCATGTTTTCTTTTTTTTTTTTTTTTTTTTTTTTTAAAAAAAAAAAAAAAACCTGCACCATTCTTTCTTTTCGTAAATATATGTTTTCCTTGCTAAACAGATAACACTTTTCCTTCCTGGGTACATCAAATTTTGCACTTGCTATATTTGCTTTGTTTGTCTTAGATTTTGCCACATCAGTGTTTTAAGGACATTCTTTGTGTACTTCCGAGGACATGCTAGGAGGTGAGAGTTGATTTTGCAACATTAAATTCCTTTGCACTTGTATTCATTTCTATTGCTCCTATAACCAATTACCACAAGCTTAGTGGCTTAGGACAACACAACTGTATTATCTCACAGTATCTCTAGGTCACAAGTCTAGGCTGTCTGGGCTTGTTTCTGCTCAGAGCATCACAAGGTCAAAATCGAAATTAGCAGCACTTGTCCCTCAATGGAGGCTCTGGAAATGGGTCAGCTTCCAAGATCATTCAGAAGCTGGCAAAACTCAATTCCACACTGCTAGAGGACTGAGGCCCCCTGTTTCCTTACTGGGAGCTGGTGGGGGTGAGGACAGTTCTTTCTCAGCCCCTAGAGACTGCCCACATTTTTTGGCTCATGGCTGGGGCCCTGCACCTTCAAAAGTCGAGTCCTTCTCACACGGCTCATGTCACTGACGTGCCCTGTCCCCCCTTCACTCCTTGGCTACTTCCTCTTCCGCCGCATCTCTCTGACTTGACTCTTCTGCTTTCCTCCCTCTTCTGCTGAAATTTTCAAGGCTCATGTGATTATACTGTGTCCACTCAGATAATCCAGGCCAATCTCCCTATTTTAGTCCAGCTGATTAGTAACTTTAATTCCATCTGCAAAGTCACTTCCCTGTAGTACCTAGATTAGTGTTTGATTGAATAATGAGAGAGGGGAATCTTGGGGACATAGCTTTAGAATTCTACCACATGTGTTTATCAGCTATTTTGTTCATAGCAAATATTTTGTTTTATTAATAACATAAAATTAATTGTACCCAGCAGCACTATTTGGTTTCCCCTTCTTCCTACTGCATACTCTCCACCACTGTCCTGGCTTCAGGAAGATTGAAATCCCTTCTATAAATATAGGGCATGAGTTTTGGAAAGATAACATCTCTAATCATCATGGACATGCAAATCAAAACCACAATGAGATATCTCTTATCTCCAGTGAGAATGGCTTTTGTCAAAAAGTCTCAAAACAACAAATGTTGGTGTGGATGCAGAGAGATAGGAATACTCCTACACTGCTGGTGGGACTGCAAACTAGTACAACCTCTGTGGAAAGTAGTGTGGAGATACCTCAAAGAACTAAAAATAAAACTAGCATTTGATCCATCAATCCCATTACTGGGCATCTACCCAAAGGAAAAAAAGACATTCTATAAGAAAGGCATCTGTACTCAAATGTTTATAGAAGCACAATTCACAATTGCAAAGATGTGGAAACAACCAAAGTGCCCATCAATACATGGGTGGATTAATAAAATGTGGTATATGTATACCATGGAGTACTATTTAGCCAGAAAAAGTAATGGTGATCTAGCACCTCTTGTATTATCCTGGATGGAGCTGGAGCCCATTCTTCCAAGTGAAGTATCACAAGAATGGAACAACAAGCACCACATGTACTCACCATCAAATTGGTACTAACTGATCAACACTTATGTGCACATATGGAAGTAACATCATTGGGTATTGGGCAGATGGGAGGGGGGAGGAGGAGAGGATGGGTATATTCATGCCTAATGGGTGTATTGCGTGCTGTCTGCGGGATGGGCACACTTGTAGCTCTGACTCAGGCGGTGCGAAGGCAATATATGTAACCTAAACGTTTGTACCCCCATAATATTCTGAAATTTAAAAAAAAAAAGAAAAAGAAAAGAAAGTCCTCAAAAACAGTTGATATTATCAAATAAAAATTTTTTAAAGCAGGTACATTAGAGAAAATGCAACTTTTAAAAACCAGCTCCTGCCTTAATTTCCAGGATATTTCTTTTTGGTGGTCGTAATTACTTAAATAACTCCCTCAAGTCTTTACTCTATGTTCTTATTGAAGCCCATATAAGTACTTTTACTTGTGGAAAATGCTTGCTGTTTTTAAAAATCCCTCATTCTAAATCCGTTACTTAATTTTCTGTATAGGAGGCAAGAGGAATTTCTGTGCTCAAAGTATTTAATATTTGAATAATCCTCTTTGGTCCTTTCTTTACTTCTAAAGTCACCCCTGATAATGGTGAAGAAAAAATTACTCTGACAAAATTCTTGACAAGTTCCAATTATTTATGAGGGTATTGGTGGCCCTGCTGATCTAGAGTATAGACCTTTCACAGGTTAATAGTTCTTGGGGTATAATACCCCCTCCGTACACAGGTATTCAAGGAATAATCCCAGTTCACTGCTCTAAAAGAACTTCCCTTCAGCCACTAATCAGTTTAGCACATAATTAAAAGAGCTTTAAAAATCATCAGTCATCTTGCTTAGGGTAAGTAATAATTTATGCCAAGGGAGTTGAAAAGAATGCTGATTTCATTTATTTTATCTCCTAGGAGAGAAGGTAGACTGATAAAATCCTGTGCAAGATGGTAAATTTTTAAACTTATTCAGAAGGCTAAATTAAAACAGCAGACACATTGATGATTTGTGCATATTCTTTAACCTCTCTATGTCCTCCTTTTGGGGAAAAAAAAAGTTTTACATAAATATAACACTGCCTCCCAATTCTTCTTCATTTGTGGTGATAGTCGAGATTAAAAAAGAAAATTTTTTTGAAGTCAGCATCTTCTCTATTTTTTTGTTAATGAATAAATAATATATGTGTAGCAGATATTTGAAATTTAGATACAGTTAGATTGGGTAAGTGCTGGTTCACCCATATATTTTTCTTCTAAAAAATAACACCTCAGCTCCACTTAGGAGAAATGAGCTCTCTCAGTAGTTAATCATTTGTGAAAGCGCAAGGTGAGCAGAGAGACAGGACACACATTCTCCAGGAGTCTGGAGATGCCAAGGAAAGGTGAGGGCTCAGTGTTACTAATTTGCTTTGAGTACCAAGGGTAAGCAGAATGGGCCTCCCTAATCAAACCATCTCACTGAAATGAGTTCAAAATCGACCTACTTTAACATTAAAATTAGCTTAATCCTACCTTTAGAAGGGTTGTGTTGAAGTCATTTTTCCAGTGTTAAAAATACAGTAAGTCCTCATTTAAAGCCATCAATAGATTTGGAAAATGCAACTTTAAGTGAAACAACATATAAGGAAAACAATTTTTATCATAGGCTAATTGATGTAAACAATTGTTAAGTTCCTACAGCATATTTCTGGTCACTAAAACATCATCAAACTTCTCAATAAAGAACCAAAACACTTCTACTATTAAACAATGAGATGAATGTGAGCTCTACTACAATCAAGAAAGATTAACAAAAATAAATAAGATCATTATTTACCAGCTTATTCCAGTTCAGGGTTGCAATGGTCAGAGCCTCTCCCAGCAGCTCAGGGCACAGGTGGGAACCAGCTGTGAACAGGCTGCCATCCCATGCACTCCATCGCAGGCACCCTCTCCTGCACCCCCACACTCACACTGGGACCATGTAGACACACCAATGAAGCTAATGTGCACAGCCTTGTCATATGGGAGGAAACCAGAGTACCCAGAGAAAACCCACACAGACATGGGGAGAACCTGCAGACTCCACACAGACAGTGGCCCTGACTGGGAATCTATCTTTTTCTCATCAACATTACAACAAAACAACATTGAAGGAAATGATATTATTCGAGGACTTTCTGTATAAAGGTATCAATGGTGATCTAGCACCTCTTCTATTACCCTGGATAGAGCTGGAGCCCATTCTACTAAGTGAAGTATCCCAAGAATGGAAAAACAATCACCACATGGATTCGCCATCAAATAGGTATTAACTGATCAACACTTATGTGCACATACAGTAGCAACATTCATCGGGTGTCGGGCAGGTGGGGGGGAGGAGGGGATGGGTATATACACACCTAATGGGTGAGAGCACACCATCTGGGGGATGGACATGCTTAAAGCTCTGAGGCGGGTGGGGCAAAGGCAATATATGTAACCTAAACATTTGTACCCCTGTAATATGCTGAAATAAAAAAAAAGAAAAAAGATATCAATTATGCAACAATGTCTTCTTTTTTAAAAAGAGCTCAAATAAAATATTTAAATGAAGATTCAAATGTATTCTTTCATCCATTGAACAGATATCAGTTGAGTATTAATGAGCAAGCAGCTGCGCTATGTGGTTCTCAAAGGTGTGGAAAGAGCAAATGATTTAGAGTCCAGGTTTCCCCACTGTGGGTCATTGGATATTCAAATCTCATCACAGCTCTGTTCATTCTTCTCTAAAAACAAACGCATTTGTGTATTAACAGGATGCACGTGCTTTAGAAGCCTTGGGAATGACAAAAACCCAATTCAAAGAGGCTAACACAGAAAAGAAAGCCCACTGAGAAGGCCAGACATCATTCTGACATCAGGTTCAATTTTTTCCAAGAACTTGAACTATGTCTCCAAGACTCTGTACATGTTAGCTTTGCCTTGCACTGTGCTAGCTCCATCCTCAGGGACCACATGGTGACCCCTGGTCTGGCTCACAGAGTCCTCACTGCTTGCAGTCCTGTAACTGAGTCCAAGCTCCTACCACTAACCACAGGATAGATAATATGTTAAGAGACAAGGTGTTGGGGCAAGGAAGGTGACTTTCATTTGAAAGCCAACAAACCAAGACGATGGCAAACTAATGTACTAAAGAACCATCTTAAGTTAGTATGAACTTGAGGCTCCTTTTTATGTTAAGGGGAGTGGGGGAGGGGGGTTGCAAGAGATAACTGAGGACCACAGACATCTGGGCGTCAGCAAGGGTCCCAGGAGGTTATAAAACTTCTCTGTTCTTGGTCAGTTAACTTTGGAGAATGAAAATCAGGTCATGATATTCCAACAAATCTTTAACATAGCATTGTTACTTGTGTACGTACTTTCCTTATCTCCCCAAGAGTTAGTTTTGGGAAAGGGATGGTTACCATCTTTTTTCTAGCCTATGTGCAGAGCTAAGCAGAAGCTTTTAAACTTAAAGAATATGACCACAGGAGGGTAGAAGCAAAATGGAGCTGGTTATGTTAAGCCTCCTTCCACTGTTACAGTCCCAGCAGAAAGAGCACCTGTCTCTTTCCTGATATCCAAATGTGTCTCTTTGCATCTAGGAGAATGTGATGCACATGTGTGAAGCTAGGGGTGACAATAGCTCCCTTGAGGAGCAGAGCTGGTTATGCAGAGATAAACCCAGCTGCTGTTGTGGAAGGAGGGGTGAAGAAACGCTGGCTTGTCAAAATGAAAAGTTCAGACTAGATAATCTCAGTGATCCCTTCCAGTGCTGCTCTTCTGTTATGGGCTGAATTGTGTCTCCCCAAAATTCAAATGCTGAGGCCCTAACCCCCCATGACTCAGAATGTGACTGTATTTGGAGATGGGGCCTTTAGAGAGGTGACTGATATTAAATGAGGTCCTGTAGGTGGGTCCTAACCCAATATAACTGGTGTCCTTATAAGCAAAGGAGATTAGGACACACAGAGAGACACTGGGGATGTGTGTGCTCAGAGAAAAGACCACGTGAGGACACGGGGAGGAGGCGGCCATCTGCAAGCCAAAAGAGAAAGTCCTCAGGAGAAACCAAGTCTTCTGACATCTCAGTGTTGGACTTCCAGACCTGTGAGAAAATCAATTTGTGTTGTTTAAGGCATCCAGTCTGCAGTAATTTTGTTACGGCAGGCCTAGCAAACTAATACATCTTCTGAATAAGACATGAACTTTTCCTACCAGATCTTTTGGTCTATACTTTAGAGAAAACACATGCATAGCCCCAACCTTTTCTCCATACCCCACCCCACCCCTCACCTATTCCTACACACACAAAATACCCAACAACAAGGTAATTTTTTTTGACAAATGCTATGAGAGTACTGCAACAGACCAAGAAAGACAAGATAGGGTCCCTACTTTCAGGTGCTTCTAGTTAGAGCCCAAGGTTAAGGAGAAGGTTAGGCTATGTATACAAGTTTAAATTAATGTTTCTCAACCTCTGGGTTCAAGGCACACTGAGTCATTATAGTAGACATCGGACTACCCCCATCTAAAACTTCTCATGTTTGGAGAATTGTCCACCTTATGGGTCCCACTAGACAAGCTGATAGTGACAGGTAGTTGCCTTCCCAGGCTTCCTTGCAGGTCGGTATGGGAAGAGACCCAAGTTCTGCTAACCAGACACACCTGCCTGGACTAAATCTGTAGCTAGTGACTCAAGCAAGATAGAACTGGAGGGACCTCTCTGGAAGTGGTGCCGTTGCAGGCAGTAACAGAGGGTTCCCGGGGTAGAAAATGGCAGCAGTGTCAGCAGCACTGGGGAGGGCCAGATGTCAGCTGGGTCCACAGTATGAGCTGCAGTATCACAGCTCTGTCCTAACGGGACCTGCCTGCTGCATGGTTCCAGACAACATTCCTGGTCCCTGCCCAGCCTCAGACCTCATTGTCCTGCCTTCCAGGGATTGGATAAGCTGCCCCAAATCTATCTAACCAATTGCTTTTCTGCTCAAAATTAGTCCTGTGCTTTAACTAAAAACCCTGACAGCATTGCTACCGAAGTTAGCTCTTTACCCCGCCCCTAACTGTGCAAAACATTGTTTCACGTATTTTCCTTCATGCCACAAAAGGTGCCGCGCCCAGCACAAGACCACAGGAAACTTGTCTCAGAGTTACTCTACCATGACAGTATATATTAATATCTTCATTTAAAGCAAAAATACATTTTAAATATTGACCTCAGCTGCATATCTATGAACTGTATAACGTGCAGAAATCTGAAGAGACACTGGATTAGAGCATGGATTGACCTACTCAATTTCTGCAGGAAGAGGAGATAGAGGCTAGAGCAATGGCTACCAATGGGTGATCATTAGAATCTTCTGGGAGCTTTTGTTTTCAAATATACATACCAAGTCCCTCCCTGGAGAAATTTATTTCATACATCTACGGTACAGTCCAAGAATATGAGTTTATATAATGCTCCCCACAGTCAAACAATGCTGTCCAAGTTGACCAAATAACAATGGAGGTTCGAGGGGGAGAAAAATGGCGGAGTTAAGGTAGCCTCCTGGTTCCCTGCTTCCAGAGAAAGAGATGTAGATCTCAGTCTGCTACACACGACCGGATGCTCTCCTGCAAAAACAGCGAGGTGAATTGGTGGAGATTCAGCAGGGGACACACAAATCTGGAAAAAGAATAAGGTGAACGGGACACTGGAATGCAAAACCTGGAAAGCGCGGACAGATGATAGAGTGGAGCGTGAGACAGCGGCACCAGCAGGGTCAGTAAGTGCACCAGGATAAATCCCTCACGAGACAGTCTAGCTTCCCCACTGACTTACAAGCCCACCGAGAGGCAGGAGCTTGTACGAAGTGGATGTAGAATTGTGTCAGGAAATGTGGGGCTCAGCAGAGAGGGGACATGAGCTGGAAGCAACTTGAACTTCCTGGAGCTCCGTCAGAACTGCACTGGACAAGGGAGGAGCTGGTCTGGGCTAGCCCCGGAGGCAGTTAGGAGTCGGGAAGCTGGTCTCTGGTACCCAGCGGGTCCTGAACGGGGAGGTGATTATTGAGTAGAGGACCCTAACCTGGAAACTGCAGCTGGTGATTGGGACTGCTCAGGGTGGGCCAGTAGAAGCAAGAGCTATTGCTGGTCTAGCATGAGATTGGGGGAGGGAGACATAAAGGAGATGGTGGAGCACCCTGGTGACTTGACTGACTCCCTGATCGGGTACCTCCCAGCCCCTGAGTGGCTCCCTCTGGAGCCAGCACTGTGGGGATGGGCCAACGCCAGCTCAGGGCCCACAGCAGGTCGCAGTACAGTGCAGATAGGCTCCTTTCCCCCAGCCTGGGTGCCCTAACAACCAGCTCGGCCCTTCCAGGACTTAAAGTCAATTAGCCAGGCCCAATTATTTGAGCGGTGAACTCTGAGTGCCTCCTCAGCTGAGAGGGGAAGACGCCTGTGGAAGCTGAAGGCGCTGGGGTGCTAGGCAGGCTGGTGAACCAGCCCCTCCCCCTGGTCAGCGTCTTTTGCACAGCCTCTGAGCTTGCAGCAGCGAGACATAAAAAGCCACTCCCCCTCTGCAACAACTGCCAGTCCCCGGGGCCTTGGCACTGACCAATAGCTGACAGCCCAGTGACTTTCCTTGCCAGACCTGTTCAGGTCATCCAGTAGGATTGCATTCCTGCCTCTGGTCAGCTACCAACAGAGAAACCCACGACTAGGGAATAAAAACCCCAGCAAGAGACCAAAACCAGCTCCCCAAGTAACCCCTCCCATCAAGAGAACCCTGGACAACATACTAGCAACTCCCTCTAGTGGCAGAACAAAACAAAAGTAACAGCGGATCCAGAGGGGAAGGACCCAGTGAAAGATTTCTGGAAGTATGAAAAATCAAATGGAAAGCACACCCCCAAAGAGGAACACCAGCTCTCTAGCAATGAACACTAACCAGGTCCAGAATACTAAAATGACAGAAGAAGAATTCCAAACATGGATTGGAAGTAAGCTCAATGATATGCAAGGAAAAATGGATAACCATCACAAGGAAAGTACAAAAAAAAATCCAGGACTTGGAAGAAAAATTCACTAAAGAAATTGAAATATTAAAGAAAAACCAAACTGAACTTCTGGAAATAAAGGACTTATTCAGGGAACTTCAAAACACTGTGGAAAGCCTCAAGAACAGGGTAGATTAAACAGAAGAAAGAATCTCAGAGATTGAAGACAGCTGCTTCCAAATGAGTTAGTCAATCACAGAGATTGAGCAGGAAATAAAGAAAAAAGAAACAAGTTTACAGGAAATGTGGGACTATGTAAAAAAACCTAACCTGTGATTGATTGGTCTTCCGGAAAATGAAGAAGAAACCACGCAAGGGCTGGATAACCTATATGAAGATTTAATAGAGGAGAATTTCCCAGGCCGTGCTAAAAATCTAGATATACAGATACAAGAAGCGCAGCGGACTCCAGGGAGATTCTATGCAAATAGAAAGACACCACGTCACGCAGTCATCAGATTGACCAAAATAGCCACTAAAGAGGCCCTTCTATGAGTGGTAAGGTGAAAGAAACAAGTAACATACAAAGGAAAGCCTATCAGAATAACTTCAGACTTCTCAACTGAAACCCTACAAGCAAGAAGAGCCTGGGGCCCCATTCTCACTCTTCTGAAACAGAATAAGGCCCAGCCTAGAGTTCTGTACCCTACAAAACTAAGTTTTATATATGAAGGAGAAATAAAGACATTCTCAGACAAACAAAGTCTGTGGGAATTCACCAAGACAAGACCAGCTCTCCAAGAAGTACTCAAAGCTGAATTACACAAGGTCAGCACCATAAACACTCACGAATGTAAAACCACTCAAAAACCAAAGATCAGAGGCTAGAAACCACAATGGCTCAAGAGAGAAAACAAAGCAACAAAAAGCAACTCAACAGTTTGATGAACAATTTACCCCATTTATCAGTTCTTTCAATGAATGTGAATGGCTTGAACTCAACTCTCAAGAGACATAGACTGGCTGAATGGATAAAAAAAAAATACAAGCCAGGTATCTGCTGTCTTCAGGAAACGCATCTAACCTGCAAGGATGCATTTAGACTCAAGGTAAAGGGGTGGAAATCAATATTTCAAGCAAATGGAAGCCAAAAGAAGGCTGGTGTAGCAGTTTTGATCTCAGACTACTTAGTTTTTAAATCAACAAAAGTAATGAAAGACAAAGAGGGCCACTATGTAACGGTGAAGGGTACACTTCAACAAGAAGACATAACAATTCTAACTATGTATGAGCCCAACCTAGGTGCACCCAGATTCATAAAGCAAATTTTACTTAACCTAAATAATTTGATGAACAGCAACACCAATACAGTCGGAGATTTCAACACCCCATTGACAGCACAGGACAGAACCTCCAAACAGAAAATTAACAAAGAAATTATGGACTTAAACAGAACCTTAGAACAAATGGGCCTGACTGACATATACAGGACATTTAACCCAAAAACCACAGAATACATGTTCTTCTCAGCAGCTCATGGGACATTTTCTAAGATTGATCACATACTAGGACACAAAGAATGCCTCAAAAAATTTAAAAAATTGGAAATTATACCACGCATCTTCTCAGATCACAGTGCAATAAAAATAGAAATCAACCCCAGCAGAAACACTCATCTCTATACAAAGTCATGGAAATTAAACAACTCCCTGCTGAACGATTCCTTCATAAATGATGAAATAAAAATGGAAATCAAAGATTCTTTGAAGTAAATGACAAAGGTGACACAAGTTACCAAAATCTGTGGGACACAGCCAAAGCAATCCTGAGAGGAAAGTTTATCTCCATAAATGCTTATATCCAAAAGTCAAAAAGATCACAAACTGACAACCTAATGAATCAATTCAAAGAACTGGAAAAAGAAGAACAGACCAACTCAAACCCAGCACAAGAAGGGAAATTATTAAGATAAATCAGAGCTTAATGAAATTGGCAACAGGGAAACTATACGGAAGATTAATGAAACAAAAAGCTGGTTCTTTGAAAAAGTAAACAAAATCGACATGCCCCTGGCTAAAATCACGAAAAACAGAAAAGAAAAAACTCTAATAATTTCCATCAGGAACAAAAAAGGAGAAGTTACAACAGATGCCAAGGAGATTCAAGATATAATTTATGAATATTACAAAAATTTCTATGCACACAAACTGGAAAATGTGGAGGAAATGGACAAATTTTTAGAAACACACAGCCTCCCTAGGCTCAACCGGGAAGAAATAGAATTCCTGAACAGACAAATATCAAGGACTGAAATTGAAACAGCAGTAAAAAACATTCCAAAAAAGAAAAGTCCCAGACCAGATGGTTTCACACCCGAATTTTACCACACCTACAAAGAAGAACTGCTGCCCATCCTGCACAAATTATTCCACAACATCGAGAAGGATGGATTCCTCCCAAACACATTTTATGAAGCCAACATAACTCTGATACCAAAACCAGGAAAGGATGCATCAAAAAGGAAAACTACAGACCAATATCCCTTATGAATATACATGCACAAATTCTCAGCAAAATTCTAGCTAACCGAATCCAGGTGCTTATTAAGAAAATAATCCACCATGACCAAGTGGGCTTCATTCCAAAGATGCAGGGATGGTTCAACATACGCAAATCTATAAATGTAATTCACCACACAGACAGAAGCAAAAGCAAAAACCATATGATACTCTCAATCGACGCAGAAAAGGCATTTGACAAAATTCAACACCCTTTTATGATAAAAACGCTTAACGAAATAGGCATAGATGGGGCTTACCTAAAAATGATACAAGCCATTTATGACAAACCCACAGCCAACATCATACTGAATGGGAAAAAATTGAAAGCATTCCCACTTAGAACTGGAACCAGACAAGGTTGCCCACTATCTCCACTTCTTTTCAACATAGTGCTGGAAGTCCTGGCCACAGCAATCAGGCAAGAGAGTGGAATTAAAGGCATGCGAATGGGAACAGAAGAGATCAAACTCTCACTATTTGCTGATGATATGATATCATATCTAGAAAACCCCAAGGATTCAACCAAGAGGCTACTGGAACTGATAAATGAATTCAGTAAAATTTCAGGATACAAAATCAATACACACAAATCAGAGGCTTTCATATATGCCAACAGCAGTCATACAGAAAACCAAATCAAAGATTCAATTCCCTTCACAATAGCAACAAAGAAAATAAAGTACCTAGGAATATATCTAATTAAGGAGGTAAAAGACCTCTACAGGGAGAACTATGAGACATTGAGGAAGGAAATAGCAGAAGATGTAAACAGGTGGAAAACCATACCATGCTCATGGGGTGGCAGAATCAACATTGTTAAAATGTCTATACTACCCAAAGTGATCTACCGATTCAATGCAATCCCTATTAAAATACCAACATCATTCTTCACAGATGTAGAAAAATTAATTCTATGCTTCGTATGGAACCAGAGAAGACCCCGCATAGCAAAAACAATTCTAGGCAATAAAAACAAAATGGGAGGCATCAATTTACCAGACTTCAAACTCTATTACAAAGCTGTAATATTAAAATCAGCATGATACTGGCACAAAAACAGAGCCATTGACCAGTGGAACAGAACTGAGAACCCAGATATAAAACCATCCTCATATAGCCACCTAATCTTTGACAAAGCAGACAAAAACATACACTGGGGAA
>RJWJ010004113.1:0-70740 GCA_004363605.1 Indri indri | reverse complement strand
AAGATTTAGCTATACTAATTACAGCACAGTGATTAACAATGGTTCAAGACAGAACCAACAAGAGTTGGTCAAAAAGATGCCTTCAATACATGGCTACGATTAAAAACCAAACTTAGCCACTTTTGGTTCATTGCAGTGAGACCAAAAAAATATCACTTACAGATTCATATAAATACTAGCCTCCAGCTCTTTTATTATTATTAGTTTTTAAAAGTTTTTCCGTTTGTTTCTGTAAGGCCTAGCTACCTTATTACAATTTATATTTGCTCTGCAACAACTATAAGAGGTAGGCATAAAGCATGAAAAAGTTTCTTAGTACCTCGCTGTGGGTTGTTCACTGCATTAATACCGTTCACATTGGATGTGAATAGTCATTACCTTCTGGTCTTTTCTAAACCCCCAAACAAAGCTGCTGCCATCTCACCCACAAATATTCTAAAAGAGTATACTCACAAATAAGAAACTTTCTCTATTGAAGGATACTGTCATAGTGTTTGTTGCAGAGCATTCAAATATATTTATATATATGCATTTATTCATTTATTTTAAAAAAATAAACAACAAAAAACAAACCCAGGTTCCTAGAACCAATTCTCTTGATTTTCTACTTCCACAAAATAAAGTGTATCATTTGGCCAAGACTACAGATGTGTTTTTTTTTTTTTTCCACAGACACAAGTGCCATGCAAAAATAAATTAAAGAACAGATACCAAAACATACATGTGATAAAACTACTGAAGGTAGATCTTTTAAAAGCATTTATATAAACATAATTTATAATACTTCTCTTTTTTCCTTTATATACAGTCACAAAGCTGTAGTTATACATCTAGGATTTCCTCTGCTGTACCTCCACAGCGCAATCTGTAGCGACCAGTTCTCCAGCTTATAGTAGGGTCCCATAATGCCGACAAAAAAATGTATATTGTCATGGATTCGCGGATGAACCAAGCGACAGCATAATCAAGTTTTGAAAAACACAGTGTGCCACCCTAGAAATTAAAAAAAAAATTTATTTACTCACTCTCAGACTGAAGACAGTTAAAAAAATGAAATTCTTGGATTTCACTTTTCTAAGTATACTCCATAAAATCAAGTCTGTTTCCTTAGGTAATTTAATTACCATGCTACATCATTTAAGAAAATGTTAATTATTAGTAGAAGCAACACGAAAATAATGACTATCCTAACATATTTTTAGTTCGAGTACTCACACTGATAGGCTGAACATTATGTTTTTGGAACCTTAATAAAAGTGTACAATCAACTGAAAGATGCAAATCAAGTTAAGTTTTGCGTCAACATTCTGCTAGAGAAAGTAAAGTTTATTTTTATCTTTTTAAGAATATGAAAGGGGGGAGTGAGGAGGGGAGTTCGATTTTCTTTTTTATTTTTGAGACAGAGTCTTGCTCTGTCGCCCTGGGTAGGGTGCAGTGGCATCATCATAGCTCACTACAGCCTCAAACTCCTGGGCTAAAGCCATCCTCCCGCCTCAGCCTTCCAGAGAGCTAAGATTACAGGCGTGAGCCACGAAAATAATGTTTAAACCTGATACTAACCTTCAATGGGAAGCTGAATAAATGGCTCAGATAGATTTTCTTCAACCTTTTCTAAATTAAAACAGTTTTATTCCGCCAAATGACTGCCAACCTTTTCATGCCTATCTACATACCTGGACACCCCTGAGTTGAATGTAGTCAAATATAAACCATGCCAGGCAATGACACATGAAAAATACCATAATATCCCATCTGAATACATGATGGGCTGCCCATCCAATAATTAAACTGGCAACAAAGCATTCTGAAATTGGTTCACAAATTATTGTAGCAGGAAGCATGTTAATTCTCAATTTGGTCCACCTAAAAAAAAAAAATAAGGATGTTCTTTAAAAAGACAGCCTGGTTACAAGACTAATCGTTCCTTTCCCAAAGTAATCAATTTTTAACCTTGTTATATAGTCTCTTCTCTTTAAACATCTTTAAAAAATGAATCTCTTTTCTATTTTTATTTAGTATATAAAAGAAAAAAGTCTATAAATTCGTTTGTATGGCCTATACTCTGAGGAACAAAGATCATAAAATTTTATCAAAGTATACAAAATTAGAAAATAGAGATCAGCATATTAAAAAAATTAAAAGTTTCAACATCCTTTTTTAATGCTTTCAGTCTAACACAGCAAAGAAAATATATTTAGACATTAAATTTACTTTAATATAGAAGTTAGACTATTTTCTGGAACTAAACTCTGACCTTTAGATCGATTTTTTTTAACCATATGAGACCATGTATTAATAAAAATTCCCCCTCCCTTTTCTTTTAACAAACTATAAAAAAGTTGATTTACCTGATCATTCTGGATTGAAACTGAGAAATTGAATATGAGCCAGAGTTTTGCATTGCAACTTGGGTGGACATTGCAAACCTCCAACCTCTGAAAATTAAGACAATTATAAAATAAGCCATGATGATGAACACGTGCAAGCATGACTGGTTATGCATTCATTAATCACTATTAGGAGTGAGCCCAGTCCACAGGATTAGCACATGACTTAAGGTATACTATACTTACGGATGTTTCAGCAATTACGTTGGCTCATGACAGCACTGTCTAAGAGCTGAAAGAAACTATAACCTCCTAACTTTACAGTTAAGAAACATAAAATGCAGTCACTCTGAAATTACAAAATGGAGAGTTCTGTGTTTAATAGTTTAGTTGCTGATGACTACTAACCAAAAAAACAACAAAAAAAATTGTAAGTGTGAATATTCAGCAAGAAATGTAAACAAAAAGTGGCATAATGTATGTCATGTATCTCACTAGGAAACCATGAACCATACAACCACCATCAGGAGAATTTTTTTGTTTTGAGACACAGTCTCGCTCTGTTGCTCTGGCTAGAGTGCAGTGGCGTCATCATAGCTCACTGCAACCTCACATTCCTGGACTCAAGTGATCCTCCTGCTTCAGTCTCCCAAGTAGTTGGGACTACAGGTGCATGCCACCATGCCCAACTAAGTTTTCTATTTTTTGTAGAGACGGGGTCTTACTCTTGCTCAGGCTGGTCACAAACTCCTGAGCTCAAGCAATTCTCCCGCCTCCCAGAGTGTGAGGATCATAGACGTGAGCCACCACGCCCGGCCCATCATGAGAATTTTAAAAACATACTTCAATTTTTAAAAGCACATTTTAAATAATCACGCAAGGCAGCAATCCCCTTTAAAATCAAAGAAGCATTTTGTAATAAATGATAAGTCAATCATACGAATCTTTAGGTAGCTTCTTAGCAAAGCATCAAATAATTTACTGAGAAATTTTAAAATTTGAAATGATATTCCTTAAATTTTCACCTACTGGCATATGACTGCCAGTTTTATTTTTTTAAAAAAATTTAAATTGATTGGAGGGCACAAGTGTTTTTTTCTTACATGGCTGAATTGCCTAGTGGAGAAGTCTAGGCTTTTAATATTCCCATCACCTGAATTGCTGATAGTTTCAATTCTCCTACAACACATAGAAATTTACATCTATACTAATGAAAATTCACAATCACAGAGAAGCTTCCTTTAATCACTTTAAAACACATTAATTTGAAAAGTTTTAGAGGAATCAGAACATTTACTTACTTCATTAGTATATATCTATAATTATATAATTAGAATTATGAACCACTGTCTAAAATTATTATTCTATTCTGTACTCAGTAGTAAAAAATAAAATAAAAAAGCCCTAATCCATGTGTTGAACAAAAAGAATAAATCAACAGAAGTTAGGTAATAAAAATACTAAGGCTTAATTTAGTTTTCTTACCGGTCAGCTATAGCTTTGGCCATAAAGTAATCTTCAGCAATGTATTGAGCAAAAGCTATAAGTCCTCCTGCTTGATCTAACACATCCTTTCTCATTAGACAAGACATTCCTGTTACACATTTGAAACCAGTTACGTTGGCAGAGATATAGTACCTTGGATGTGAAGTTCCAAAATATACCTGTCCCCAAAACACAAATGTATACAATTAGAATATTATGCTAAAAGTATGGTGCTTATAAATTTTTTCCTAATGATCTTTTAAAAATATAACTGAGTGAATATGCTGTTATTCTTACATATACTACCTGAATAAAAAGTGGTACACAATAGTGTTTACATACAGCGAACAGTAAAAATTTAAAGATTTAAGATTTATCCAAATAAAACTTAATCTGGATACAAAATAAGACACATAAAAACATCGCTCATTGACAGAAAATATAAATATTTAATGTATCCTATTTTTAGGATGTTCATGTAAAAATATATACACATATCTACTTATTTTATTTGGATCAATATACCTATGCGCATGTGTGTATACATGCATGACAACATACATACATACATACACACACCACATATCAAGTCCCCGGGTCACTGAGCTCCTTCCCAATTTCCACAGTTTTGTTTTTCAGTGTATTTTTCATAAATAAGAGGGATATTAAAATTCTATCTCCCATCTCATACTGCCCTTTCCCCAGATATACTCTGAAGTCATGAGATACACAATCGATAAATCAATGGTAGAAAAAGATTGTCATTGCTCCAATTATTAGATGTAAAACTGTATTTATTACTTATACTTCAGATATGCTGCCCTTTCTAATAAGCTTAAAATAAAGAGTAGTAGCGATCTTTCTCAATGGCAGGGGTTGCACACAGTCCAGAACAAGATAATTTTAAGGGGTGATTATGATTTTTGTTACCTACCCCAAGCCCTGGTGTTTGTGGGACTGAATGGAACCTAACTTCTAAGACCAGAAGCACATGTCTTAATTCCTCATGCCGTTATTAAGTGAGATTTTAGAAATGAAGTGGGACTAGGGACTGAATTGAAGGCTCCTAGGATTTCTTTAAAGACTACGATTACTCTGGCCTATCTCCATTCACTCTAAGTATGGCAGAGTGACTTCTAGGGATTAAACCTACACTAAGGGAATGGGTGTATTCTGGGAGATGTTTATCATTGACATATATACCAACTTGGATATTTCTAAGACAAAAATACAATATGGTATATAAGAATATACAGTATTTTATTTTAAAGTGGATACCCCGGGTTTCTTTTACTTAACAAAAACTCTGGCATTTAATGATTTCGTGTAGTAAGACAAATATATTCATAGGCAATATTAAGAAAGAGCTCATGGTTCAAGTTGCCAAAGGTCAAATGCCAAGTTCTCACAATGTACCTTTACCCTTTCAGATCAGTGGCAATCATAAGATTGCAATTCAAAGGAATATAAACGCAGATATGTTTAAGAGTACGCTGATATATTTAAAGACTGAAACCACATATCCTTCCCTTATAACCTTAAGACAAGTTTTTCCTCCTAAATGTTTAACAGTACACAAATGATTAAGTCAAGCACTGGACATTTATATGACAGACTATGATACAGCCAATAAAATTACTTTTATGAAAAGTTATTAATGATACGGCAAAATCTTATGAAGTGACAAAAATAAGATACAAATTACTTTTAGAATACTATCTAAATTATGTTTTTTAAAAGGGACATAGGAAAAAAGAATCCAAAGTACCTAAAAGGCAAAACAAAAATAAACAACCTTAATTTTTAAAAACAATAACTTCCTCTCATTGGTTTTTTGCTTCTTATATTTTCCTATAATTTATAGTTTCCTATACACAAGTTAATATTTCTGTTGTCAGTTGAAGAGAAAAAATTAGAAGGAAAACATAAAATAAGCTTCTCAGATAATTATTAGAAGCCTGTTTTAAAAGGAAATCAAATGGATTTTATGATTACTTATATGAACAAATTTCCTTTTTTGTATATTTGAAATACTTGATATTTAAAAAAGGTTCTTTTCGGATTGGAATCTTTGAAAGAACAATATAATATGTCCTTTTATGCAAGTCGATAGTCTAGAATTGAAAGCGAACACCATAAAGGAAAAGAATATACTGTGTTCGGCTGGCGGGAAGACCACAAGACATTTCCAGTGCACCGCTGTTCACTGCCGGAGTGCAGACAGGAGCCCAACAATTTCCTCATTAATGAAAACAGTTGCTCTCAACCTGAGGATTCTAGAACACAGCAGGTTCCCAAATAGACTTAATACACTTCCTGCAGATGGCTAGTCCCAACTCTCAAACTTGGAATATATCTCAAGCTTCTGGGAGGTTAGGGATCTAATAACATGAGTATTATTTATAACCACCATACTTACCTGTTCTAACGTGGCAGCAAAGCCCTGTCTGTCTGCTACGTAAGGCAGCCCATGAACCAAGCCTACTTTTTCTGTCATTTGATTAACCATGTCAGTAAGTGTGTCTGGAATTACTATAATTAAAAAAAAGGGGGGGGTGGGGGAGAGAAAAAAATTTCTTTTTAGTAAAATGCCCACTAATGTAAAATATATTTTGTAACTTGTTATTACATTCTTAATAAATTCTTTTAAACATTTGGATCTAATAAAATGAATTTCAACCACCTTTCTGAGCAGAATACAAATTTTCAAAAAGGCAAAATTTATAAGCTAATTTACTCCACACATTTTCAGCCTAGTATATTCCTAATATGTTCCAGAGGCAGGAAATATCTTGAAAACATTAACCCCCATGTCAGAACCTCCAAAGTGAAATAAGAGGTTGTGTCCTAGTGGAAAAGGTTCAGGAGCAGAGGTCAAAGGACCTCAGTTCTCAGCTGACTTCTCTACTCTCCAACCACAGGAAATGAGCCTCTAGTTTCTCAGTGGGTATATGTATCGGATTTCATAGAACTGCTAACAGGAATGGACTGTGACTATATTTAACAAAGATTTATACACCAAAAAACATAAATATATGATAGTAAGCAATGTAAAGAATGAACACACTCTGAGTTGACAGATTTGTCATGTTCCTGGATTAATTCACAGGGGTCCTATACTTATATTAATTTTCAAATTTACATTTTAAGCTAATAAAAATTTTTTAAAAATTACTCTATGTTCAAATAGCAAACATCTCATATCATATCATCTTACGTGACTTTATTGCCCACGAGGGACATCGGTCAATGTCTGGAGACATTTTGAGTTGTTACAACTGAGAAGGGGGTGCTACTGTCATCTAGCGGGTAGAGGCCAGGAATGCTGCTAAACATGCTACGGGACAGTCCCCACAACCAAGAATTCTCAGGCCCAAAATGTCAGTGGTGTTGAGGTTGAGAAACTTAACGTAATTAGAATATTTAAAAAAAATTATAAAACATTGAAACTACTATAAACATAAGTATTTAAAGGGATTAATAAATGTATTTTCAGATTGCCTTTGGCATTTTATCATCTAACACATAGTTTTATAAAATAAATAAGAAAAACCTCACCTCTTATTCCACTATCACAAATCCATATGAGATCATACTTTGCAACTTCATATCCTGGCATTAAATTATTAATTTTAGGATTAATGCCAACCTTTTTGCCACCTAAAAATGTAATAAGGATATGGTAGTAAAAAATTTATGTAACATTAAAAATACTTTCTAGGATAAAGATACATGCTAGAGAGAAAAGTATTTGTACATTTAATAATTTAAATGAACATACTTTCACATATTTTTTTACATTCCTTATTATTCATAATAATATATTTAGGAAAAAAGTGCTCGTTCTCAAAAGTAGAATTATATCCTTTACCTTTGAAAATTCAGTGTTTCAGTTTTTCTAATTCTTAAGTTCTTGCATTAATAGTTAAGTATGAATCAATATTTAATGACAACTGTACAACATGGTGACTACAGTGTATTGTATACTTGAAAACTGCTGAGTGTAGATTTCTCTCCACAAATAAATGGTAAATATGTGAGAGAGAATATCCAATAACAATGTGTTGTACACTTGAAAATTGCTAAGAGGGTAGATTTCTCACTACAAATAAATGATAAGTATGTAAGGTAACACATATGTTAATTAACTTGACTTAGCTATTCCACAATGTGTATGTATTACAAAATATCATGTTGTATACCATAAACATACACAAATTTTATTTGTCAATTTAAAAAATGGTCCTAAGAAAAAAAAGGCTATAGGAAATCATTTTGCAGCTAGGATAATTAAAACAGCATAGAGAAATTCACCAATCGGGTAAGATTATATTTAACAGAGATTTGTCCACTAAAAAACACAACGAATATATAATAATAAACAGTTTAAGACAGCAAATGTGAAGAATGAACTGAATCTGTGACCACGAGTTGACAGATTTGTCATGTTGCCGATTTATTCATAGGAGTGCTACAGTTATAATTTTCAAATTTGCATTCCAAGCTAATAAAGAATTTTAAAAATCACTGCCCTATCTTCAAATAGCAAACATATTATTTTCTTTTTTTTCAACAGCTCATTCCAAATGAAGATTTTACATGACTTTTATTTATTTTTGAGAGAGATCACAGCTGGCCTATGTTAAAAAAAAATTTTAATAGCAAATACACCTCTACAAGTCTTTAAGTCTGTAGGCTTTTGGACAAATATTCTTTTTCCAACACAATAAAAGTGAATTCTATTGCTCACTCCCAATTATAGCCAATGAGATAAAGAAAAGGACCAACATTGAAATTATTAATGAAACAACAATAACAGACTCTCCTATTGATGAGTAATTTGTAATTGTTTTATGTTGTTTTGTTTATCTCAGATATGGGAAAAAAACCCTTTCGTTTTCATAACTTTTCTCAAAAGAATGTAAACACCTTTCACTACGCCAACAAACGTGCTTAAAGCAAACATGGCTAACACCTTAACCTGTAGTTTAATGCAGAGAAGATTACTGATATTTAATACTATCAAAGCAAAATGGTTAGGATACACTCATTTGTTACTTACCTATAAACAATCTAGCATCAACATTTGGATATTTTCCAAGAAGCTTCTTACATACATCAATGGCTGGATCATCATGATCTTGTACACAAAGGAGTACTTCATACTAGACAAAGAATATATTTTATGTAAATTAACCTCTTCAAAAAAAAGAACTCACTAGCACTTACTGATTAAACAAAAAGCGTAAGAAAAACAAGCAATTGTACACACACAGATTAAAAGTTAAGAGAGTATTCATACAATGGATGCAAACACTTAGGATAATAAGTGTTGCTTTATTGGAGAGAAGCTTCTCTGGAACAGGGGCCTATTTGCAAAAGAGATTGGCAGCACCATAATTGAAGTCTGTCTATTCCCAGATAAGCATGTCCTAGTAATTAAACCGGATCCCAGGCTTGTCCATGGCCTTCATTACTGAACTTACTAAATGCTCAAAGGGTAAAAAGCAACACAGAAAGGCAGTAAAATAGACACAGCCTCTGGTTCCCCAGAAGCTTTGACTCTCTGTACTTAATATTATTTCATGAAGGTGCAACAAATTACACATAAAAATCCTATTATGATAAATTTAAAGGGCTCTTCTAAATTCTTCACATGAAAAGGACAAAGTTAAGACTACATTTTTTTGTTGTGTGTGTGTGTGTGTGTGTGTGCATATACAGGTTTTTTTTTTTTTTTGAAACAGGGTCTCTCTCTCACTCTATCACCTGGGCTAGAGTGCAGTGGTGTCATCCCAGCTCTCTGTAACCTCAAACTCCTGGGCTCCAGTGATCCTCCCCCCTCAGCCTCCCAAGTAGCTGGAACTACAGGTGTGCACCACCACATCCAGCTAATTTTTCTTATATTTTGTAGAGACAGGGTCTCACTATGTTGCTCAGGCTGGTCTCAAACTCTTAGCCTCAAGTGCTGGGATTACAGGTGTGAGCAACCACACCCAGCCTATTGTATAATTTTTTTTGAAACAAAATAGAATTTGACTGGACATTTACTATCTTAAAAAGCATGCCTTATAACTATAAAAATGCCCAGGATTTTATTTTGCCCAGTACTGTCTTTATTTAGTCTTTAACAGTAAATTAAGAAAGTCATTTCTTGACACTTGATTGGCTATGTCAAAATTACCCTGAGACATTTAAAAAGAGAATTGGGCCCTATTCTTACACTTTTGAATCAGAATGTCTGGGGTGATTCTGACATGTAGCCAGGTTTATAAAATCTTGAGCTAAACCTCTAAATTACCATTCAGTAAACTACTAAATTTTTAAAGTATTTGCTTTCACATACCAAGATGCTACTCTATTATTTTGTGGGAGATGTATTCTAAGTAGCAATTTTTTTCAGAAGTGGTGATAGATTCATGCTGACTCAATGACAAATTTCCTACCAAATCCTCTTTCTAAAACCGGCTGAACATTTTTAAGCACAGAAGGGAGTTTAATTATGCCCATGAAAACATAACAAAGCTATGTGTTCTACAAAATAAAAAGGGCTAAGGACACAATTTGTTAAGTGTCTAATATGCAAGGACTAACTTGGTTAACGAGAAGGCCTATTTTATTACTTCTACTGATAAACATACACAAGTAAAAAGTGAAAAATGTTCACAGTATCCTTGACCATAATATTAGTGTTTGCCTAATGCATATTATCTCAGCAAAAATTGACAATGAAGAAATTTGTGGTTGAGCACAAAAGGACCAAGACTAAAGTTAATGAAGGTTTAGCTAATGAGGTAAGGTTTTTTTTAAGTGAAAAAAGTTTTTTCAATAATTAAGTTGATGGGGAAACCTACATATACCTTCCTCATAGTTTCTACCTACTGTTTTTATATATTCTATCCAGTGTCTTCTTTTAATGATGACTGACCAAAATTGCCACTCAAGAAGTACTACTGAAACCAACTTGACGGTTACAGGGTCTCCAGAGACCAGGTAAAAATCTAAGACTGGAAAGGGAACCACTTCTACTACACCCTTGAAATTTCCCAAAGGGTTGACTCTAAGTCATATAAATTATCAGCCATGCTCCCATCTTGACTCTCAAAACAATGTTTTTTTGAGCCACCAAAAGGCAATGACCTGAAGAGTAAAGATTAGAAACGTTAAGCGACTTTCCTAAGGGCAAAAGTAGCAATTAGCTTTCTTACTATGGTAAGCTGCTCAGTCAGGCTAGCTCTTAAGAGTTCCTTGTTTTTCCAAACATAGCTTAGTTTCTTTAATGCTTTTATAGTTTATGCTGTTTTGCAAGTATGAGTGAATGTAGTGAATGGAAATGTTTATAAGCAATGTAATTCCATAAAATATAATAAAAAAGCTAATCTTAGCTTTTTTTCTCCCCCTAGCAAGAGGAAACTTTGTAAAACATAGTACTAGAAATGTTCTCAATGGGAAGAAAAAAGCTATACTAGGTTACAGTAAAAATTTTTTCATAAGTATATGGTGTTAAGTAAGGGAGGTTATACGTAAAGGAGGTACAGTTTACCTTTACTCAGATGCGAGGTTTAAAGTTTAAATTTTTATTGATTACACTTCTTAAACTTAATTTTTAATTAAAAACAAATACCTTCTGATTAGTGAGAGTGTACATGAAACTCAGTTCACATTATCCAAAAGATGTTCAGACTCTTAAACACATAGCTTTTATTTAATTGTTTCTGATAATGCAAATTACACCAAATTGGAGGTAGCTTTTCAAGTGTTTCCTAAAGTATCAGATTTTAACCAGAAATCATTTTTCACCTGTGTGTCTTCATAGTTTGAACAAACATTTTATTTGCTAGGAATCTCTGTATTAAAATAGTTAATTCTACTCTAAATGGGCATAGTATGAATACAGGAAATACCCCCCACCCAGTAATTTAGGTAAGAAGTTTAGCTTCCATAAAATCTTCAGTAAGGTTGCTATGCAAATAGCAAAACTGACAAATTTTTCCTTTGGCATTTCAAATAGTGAAATGGCAAAGAACAAGAGAGGTGTAAAAAAATCCAGAAACTAAGAACATTCAGCTGTTAAGATATTTAAGAACTGAATATCTGAAACTACAATAATCATGTTACTTTTTGGCATTTATGAATAAATTTAGATGCATAAATACTATGAGATTTAAATATATAAATAATATTATACCTCCTCTTTGAGTTAGCCCTGTAGACATTAGCAATATAAACTTTTCACTGCAGTAAACAAGATAAAATATCCTCTTAACATAGAAAAATGTTTTAGTATATGAATCAATTATACTGCATATCAAGTGGGGATATCTTGAATTATTTATAATTAACTACACATCACGTTTACAGAAAAATTTTATGATAATAAGACTACAGTAGAATATAAATTCTATGACAGAATGAACTTAAACTCCAAATGCCTAGAACATTTGCAGGCACGAAGTAAGTGACGAACATGCCTGTTAAGTTAACACATTTGGTCCTAGGTAACTTATGGGTAGAAGACAGATGCCAGGAAGGGGAGTTTTGTAAGAAAACTGCTCTCATACCCCTATAAACAACAAACAATAAAAAAATAATAATAAAAAAAAAACAACAACAAAAAAAAAAGAAAACTGCTCTCAATTCAAATTTTGGCAAGTAATGTTGAATATATTTGTTATCTATTTTCAAGAACTTGGTGGTTTATACAGTTTTTCAATTTTATCTAGCAAATTCCTAAATCTTTCAGACTTAGGTTTACTACATGTATTAACAAAACTTGGGCTTGATCTTCTTTAATTCTTTGTTAGAAGACTAGTTGGTTAGAAAGCAATTCCTCTTAAGGACAGCTATGCCACTGACAACGAAGAATCTAAAACATGGCACTGGACTTGTAATATCTGCAAAAAAGAAAGTCTCACTCTGCTAATAACTGATTGTTAATTTAAACATTCTTCACATGGCCAGAATTTATTGAAGCAAAGCCAGCAAGCCACTTCAGATGTAGACTGTCAAAACTTCCTGCTACTGCTGAGTCTTTCCTCAAATCTCTTCTATGCAGATGCCAAATGAGTAGTCAATTTTGTGGAAAATGAATTGTATCACTTTTTCGTTCTTCTGTTTTTTTCCCCTGGGAATAAGTATCAGTATAAAAGTGGATTTATAAGATACTTAAAGCACAGAAGTCTTTCGGGGCAATTAATATAGTCTCAACAAAATGAAATCCTAGAAATTCAGAGCAAGTACCAGTGGTAAATCCTCTTGCATATGTCCAAAATTAAATAAAATTTTTTAAAACTTTAACATATGTTCTATTTATCCCCCAATGGCCTATGAAGTTACAAATCAAATAACAGAGGAAAAAGTTATATCCAGAATGAAAAGGTTTCCACACTTTTGTAAAATAATGGTTACACCCAACCAAAAACAAATATTAAAGCGCACTGGGCCTGGCACTCACGTATTTATTTTGTGACTACTTGCCTCCTTGGTGACACAAACATCTCATCTGTTCACACTCAGATTTGTGTGATTTTAGTGGTTTGACTTTGGTCTCTCGTGGAACATCTGCCATGGTGTTTGGTTTTTTAAAAAGCACATAAAATGCTATGAGATCAAACATTTCCCTTAAATTGCAGGTACTTTGCACTTTTCCTCTGTTTTCCAAATTTTCTATTTACACAGCTAACAACACTTTTATAATTAGGAAATAAAACTTGTGTACTCAAAAAAAAAAAGCAATCTCCTCCATATGCTGTTATTCATTTTATAATGAGTATCGAAATAGCTTTCTCCTCAACCTACTTAAATGCCTCAATGACTTAAATGGAAAAAGAACTACTATAAGTGAAAACTAGAGCTCTTGAGATAATCCTGAACTGTAATTTAAAAAAAAAAAAATCATTCAGAAGAAGAAATTACTTATAGAGTCATCTAAAATGTTCATAATTAACGGATACATATGTTCCTGGAGTTGTTTCTAAAAATTCTTTCTACAACTAAAACCCACACTAACTTCCTCAACAATTTAAACTCATGACTATCCTCTCACAAGTGCTACAACATATAAATTCCATAACTAAGTTTTAAGAGTGGTTGAATGCGGAAGGGTAGGATGATGGTTAAAAAACTGACATGTGAGATTCCACAATGATAAATGTGTAAGATTCTAAGCTATGCTCTAAGATTTATTCATAATCAATGAAAATATTCTTTCATTCACAAAGATAAATTCTCTCTTACATTTATTTATATGGGGCTTGAAAGACTTCCATTTTTCTTATTGCAAAGCTTATTTTACAATTAATTTTATTTATGTCATTCTTTCTGAATTATAAAAGGCCATGTTTGGCATTTTTAGTTTGGAAAAAAAAACCAAGTATCTACAACTATGTTATTTTTTAAAAATTACATATTTAATTGAATAAATACATGCATATAATTTAAATCTCTAAAATTAAATATATATACACACAAACTAGAACATATATTTTTTTGCTTCAAATTGGCTTCTAATAGCTAAACTCCAACACTTCCACGGTGATAATATAAAAATAACACTGAAAAATAACTGATATTCATGTCTACCTACTTAATTTGTACTGCCTTAAGGCTATCACATCTGTGTCTTCCTTATTCTTTTCATCGGTGCTACCAAGAAAAATAAGGGCTAAAAGGAAAAAAAAAGCATGAATACCAGTCACCACGGGAAGTGTGGTGTATATGTTACCTTCCCTCTGACTACTTGGGCTACACTGTCCTAAAAAATTAGAAGGGAAGACTCTCCAAGTGGCAAAAATAGGTACGGAAAAACTGAGGCAATAGGGTGAAAATTGAGGCAAGTGAATAGAGACTGCAAAGGGAAAACAAAACTGTACTGAAAACCAAGTGGGTAGAAATTTAAAGACATATTCTTCTCACAAGTTATCTACTGCTAAGATGCCCTTTCAAAAGCAGCGTCTCAAATAGGCAATTTAAAAAAAGCTGTGGTAAAGTACAAAAATCAAAGAATATTAAGTTCTCCTAAGACACGACAGGCCGAATTCTAAAGGAAAGTTATAAAAAGATACTTCTATCTCAAGAAAACTAGAAGATCTCCAATGAAGGGAGTTTATAGATTGGGTTTATGGATCTACAGATTATCTAAATGATATAGGCAATGCCATTAGTTATTAAAAATCAGAATAATAAAGAAATTAAAAATGAGGTAAGATGAAGTCCTACCTTGCCAATGACTGTAATCTATTCTTGGCACAAAGCCAGTTTCTCCAGGGAATTATGTTTAGTTCTAGCTGTCCTGTATCCCACTGAACATTGCTTC
Source organism: Indri indri (assembly GCA_004363605.1). Classification (NCBI taxonomy): domain Eukaryota; kingdom Metazoa; phylum Chordata; class Mammalia; order Primates; family Indriidae; genus Indri; species Indri indri. Next base: position 55,614 of record RJWJ010004113.1, on the reverse strand, counting down.
TCACTACCCTCACTACTGTTTTTTTTTTTTCCCTTGAGACAAAGTCTCGCTCTGTTGCCCAGGCTGGAGTGCAATATCGTGATCATAGCTCATTGCAGCCTCAAACTCCTGGGCTCAAGCGATCCTCTAGTCTTGGCCTCCTGAGTAGCTGGGACTACAGGCATGAGCCACTGTGCCTGGCCCTTCTGTTGTTCACACATAACACTCATGGAAGGAAGTTTCTATATTCAAACTACCAGGCACTTGACAATGCCTAAATCCCAGGAGGTTGACTCAGGGATTTCTACTTCAGATGGACACAGAGGTGGTTAGAAAGGAAATTTATACCCTTCCCCAACCCATTTCTGTCCTGTGATGATGACAACTAAAGCTTAAATTTTACGAAGCCAACATCATAGTGAATTTTTAATATCTTCACCTTACACAATGTTAAAATTTGTAAGTGTTTATTTACCATAAGGGAAAAAACAAAATGAAACCAAAAACCATGGTCTAACCCATTCCTAATGAATACAACATTGTACTTACTTTGGGATAATCCAATTCAAAGAACGTTTCCAAGTTGTTGATTAAGTTAGGATCTACCCCTTTCAGTGGTTTCAGAAGAGAGACACCTGGGAGCTTGCTATACGGCTGTTTGTCAGTTGCCTTCTTGTTGAGGTGTAATCGGCTGAAAAGCAAACGATAATCTAAATTATTTCTAGAGACTATATCAGTGTCAAGTCAAATAAAGCATGTATCAATAAATTACTCAATTCTAAGTTAAGGTTTTTAAAGTTGACATCTTTCTAAAAGGAGATCCGAAAATGAAGGGAAGTAGAACCAGGTAAGCTTCTAGTTTTAAAAAAACAGAACTAAGCAGAATGAATGTTCTAAAGCCAGAACCTAGATGTACTCTCTCTATTTATTGTTTATTGCTGTACTCAGAAAACTATGCTAGGTATAGAGAGGGCATTCAATAAATAGTTGGTGAAGGAATGAATGACAGTGTTATTAGCCCACACATTAACTGCCCTTCCTCTCAAATTGCCGCAATGGCTAAAGAACTATAAAAATAGGTAAAATGAAATCCCTATCTGCACCAGAAAAATACGGAAGGGTAACCAGAAATTTCTATAGCAGTCAGATAATACACAATTAAAAGAAGTGTCAAGCAGCCTACCTGGGAAGCAAGAAAATGGGGTAACTGGAACTCCCAATATTAATAGGCTCAGAATGGCACGGGTAGAACAGAGGGAGGTTGAAAGTACAAAAAAAACTCAGCGATGAGAAAAAAGTCTATTAATGATACTGGAGGATCTATTAGTGCCACCAGTGCACAGATAAGGTGGCCAAGGTTTTCACTGCTGGTCCATTTCAAGGGTGTGGCAGCAAAGGGCTCCTAATGAGGGAAGCCATGCCAGTTAGCAAAGAGGAAACATGCCCCAGTTAGCATCAGGCTGTTGCAACAAAAAGAGATGCCATTTAGCACAGTGGTGAAGTTCCTAGAGGAAGTCACTCCCTCTCTATTTCTCATAAGTACATTGCAAGTACTTCTCATATGTAAGTCTCTAAGCCTTCAACAGTAATCAGAGGCTAGAACATTCATGGGTCCGTCTGCAAGATATTCTGACACATATGTTCTTCCACATTTTAACATCTGACATCAATGGCATCTTACAACTGCTATCAGCCAGATGGCAGTCCTGACTTAGTATTGTGACAACAAACTGATCAGATCTAGATCAAAAAACACTAGTATCAATGCACCTTATAGTCAATAAAATCCACCATTAACCTATGAATGACTTTTGAAAGCCGACCAGTACCACTTCCCTCGGTGGTAGCACCTCCATCCAGTACCACCATCCAGACCAGCTGCCCATAGGCTTGTTCCCAATGAATTAAGGCAGGGGTGTGCTGCAGCAAACACCCAGTGTTTCAGATAAGGCCATACAGACATTTTAACAGAAAGAAAACAGGTTACCTACAATGAAAAATTTTAAAGCAACAAGAAATTTAAAGACCGGGGGATGGATACGCATGAAGCTCGGACTGGCGGGGGGGCAAGGGCAACATACGTAACCTAAACATCTGTACCCCCATAATATGCTGAAATAAAAAAAAGAAAAAAAAAAGAAATTTAAAGAACAGGCTGGTATCAATTTCTGATCCATAACACCAAATGCCAGGCATGCAATGGAGCACCACCTACAGCAGTGCTACGCAAACCATGGTATGGCTCACTAGCTGCTTTTTACTGGTCTGCAATAAGAAGAAATTAACAGGAAGCTTTAAAAAACTTTAATAGCAATTTGACATTGCCATGACATCCAAGCATGTGATCGGCAATTTATTTTTATTGTAGTTTACCAAAATATCAGCCCATGGCAGATTGGAAAATTTTTAAAGAACTAATTCTGGCCGGGTGCGGTGGCTCACGCCTGTAATCCTAGCACTGTAGGAGGCCGAGGAGGGAGGATTGCTTGAGCTCAGGAGTTCAAGACCAGCGTGAGCAAGAGCGAGACCCCGTCTCTACTAAAAATAGAACGAAATTAGCTGGACAACTAAAAATATATAGAACAAAAAAAATCAGCCAGGAATGGTGGGCGCATGCCTGTAGTCCCAGCTACTCGGGAGGCTGAGGCAGGAGGATCGCTTGAGCCCAGGAGTTTGAGGTTGCTGTGAGCTAGGCTGACACCACGGCACTCTAGCCCGAGCGACAGAGTGAGACTCTGCCTCAAAAAAAAAAAAGGAAAAAAAGAACTAATTCTTTGCCACAGACAGTGTGGAAAATAATGGATCTACAGAGTTCATCTCAACGGCTTAGACAAAGGCAAAACCATGATCTAAAATTTATATAACCACAAAGATGATCACTATTCCATTTCTAACAAAACAGCAGTCTAGATACCTGCAGAAACCCACCCAGTACAGAACATCTAGATTGCTGAGGGCAAAAAAGTTTACAGCATACATTTAACTGATTGAACTGGTAACATACTGACACAGTTCAAATCACTAAAGACATTAAGAGGTTCCCATAAAAGAAATCTCCCTGTTACCACTGCCCTCATCTGCCCTGTTTCCATCACTGCCTATCTGGCGTTGTTAGTTTTTACTTATCCTTCCAGAGATTTTTAAAGAGTACATATGTATTATACATGTATACATTCATATATCATAATATATATAATTTTCTCCCCTCCTTTTTAATACAAGTGTACTAAAAGCATGTTTTTAACTACACGATTGAACTGTTGGGAGAATAAAGGATCTCCAAGGTCAGAAACAGGAGAAACTTCTCAGTGAGTGCTGGAGTCGATGTTTGCCTCCCGGTCATCTACTGGTCCCTGCTGACCTAGAGATGGAGACAAGCCTGAGATAAGAATGAGAGGAAATCTGTTCTGAGAGCCTTGTATAAATCTGGAATCCCTGAAAGGCAAAGTAGAAAAATCCTGGCCAACAGAGGGAAGATGGGAGATGCTCCCTATCTTGGATTGCAGTCCTGGGGGAAGTAGAATAAAAGAAAACAGTCTTCCTGAAGAACACCTGGCCACGTGCGTTTGAGCCCAGAATGCAAATCACCTGTGCTGCCTGAACAAAACCCAAGAGCAGGAATGAGAGAAACCATCGCACATAACCACAAATACATGAAAAGAATCACACGATGTCTAGAAATGAAAATTATGATCACTGACATTAGAAACTCAAAATACAGGTAAAACAGAAGTTTGCATACACACGCTTTAAGAGAGAACTGGAAGCAAAATTAGAAAAAAATTATGGAGAAAGAGAACTGATAAACACTGTATCTGGAATTTCTATTCAAAATAATTTTAAGCCAGATTATATCACAGGACCTTTAAAAAAATTATTATTTGTATCTCCCCTCTGTCTCTATTTTTCTCTAATATTTTCTTTCCATACCCCAAAGGGGTCAGCTAGCAGTGTACCCCTCCTGGTACAAATTACTTGAAATGTTTATCAAAACAATAAAAGCATATCCATTAAGTCACCAAACAAAAACACACCTAGCACTATGCTCAGCACACACTGGTGCTCCGTGACTACTTCACATTTACTTCTAAAAACATGTTTTGAGCCCCAAATGTACGCTTAACATTATCCTATGAACTGGAGATACAATGATGAACAGGAGAATTCCCCACTGCCAAAAAGTTGTGGTTTAATGAGGAAGCTGCATATGCATGGAAGCTCGTCTTATAAAACTCTTACAGATGTCAACAATGCTTTTTTTTTCATTTTAGCAATTTTTAATAACAGTTGTATATAAGATTATTTTATTCCTGCATCTTCTCAATTGCTTCTTTCTTGTACTTGCATTTTCCTTTCCTACTCGGTGAGATTTGGCTTTCCATTCAAGGAATGTTTTGCAGTCTTTGTCCAGTTTAAGCCCAGTGATAAGCACCTCGCTAGGGTGAATGCCCACCTGGACAGTTGTGCCATTAGCCTTTTCCTGCTGCACCATTCAATGTAGATGACATAATTCTTCCTGTAAACCTGGACTACTATGCCCATTTGCTGACCTTTAGAATGTCCCCAAACAACCTGAACTTCATCATCCTTTCAGACGGGCATGGATCAAACATTGTACTTCTGTCTCAGCTTTCTGGAAAGAGGGGAAGGCATAATCTTCCTTGTGAATGTGGGAAGGTGCGCTGAAATGCCTTTTGCGGTTCTTGCTTCAGTCAGAAGTCACAAAGGGATTGAACTTCATTTTGGCCGCTGCCTCTTCAGTGACGGCCGCAAAAGGGAAGAGCAAGAAAGCTTTGTTTTGGGGCAAGAATGTATTAACTTTGTCTAACTTCATCTGCCATACACAGAAATGATGCCTTTGGCCATGGCCAATGTGTTGTAAACCAATTACAGTTTTATTTTCAAAATGTGATCAATAGCCCATTTGCCTGGTGTCTCAAAAGCGGCCTTGGTGGTGGAATCCTTTAAGTGGGCAGTATTATGAGTGGCCCTGGCAGGGTCCTACAAGGTAAACTGGTTTCAAACCAGTTTTTATGTGAGTGTCTCAGATCAGGGTTTCTGCATTACCGAGACAGTATGAACTTGAGCCTGAGACACCCACATACTACACAGGATTTCCCATGGGTGCCCCAATTGTACTCTCAGCCTAGAGCGGACGACTTGCTTTCTGCCAGGATTTTGGGCACAGCACTTTCTCAGTTCCAGGTTCTATACTGGGAATCCAGTTCTACCTTCCTATCATGTGTTCGGTTTGCAGCCTTGACCTTTTTGTTGGGAGGCGGGGGGTACTTTTTATTGATGCATGCCATATACACATTTAAAGTCACAATAAGTATACAACTAAAAGAATTTTCTCAAAGTGAAACTCTCATGCATCCAGTACCCAGATCAAGAAACAGTACCAGCAGACCCCCAGAAGTCCCTGCATGTGCCCTTCTACTTACCGCCCTCCCCCCAGGGGTAATCACCTTCCTGACTTCTAACACCTAAGATGAGTTGTGCTGGTTTTAAAATTTTATATAAATGGAATCCCACAGGATATATGCTCTTCTGTGTCTGGCTTCTTTTGCTTAACATTATGTTTGTGAGATTGATCCATGTCATTACATTAATTACAGTTTATTCATTCTCATTACAATATAGTATTCCTTGTATTAATAAATCACACTTTCTACTGACGGATATTTGGGTTGTTCACAGTTTGGGGCCATCACACACAGGGTACAGCTTTGTGTCTGTTCTTACACAGTTAATTAAAAACCCTACTTTCCCCCTGCCCTGCCCCCGGACTTCAAATTTTGAACAAGATGAAGAAACACAGACTAGATTTACTCTCTCATTTGAAATAACCCCACAAAATCAGACAAAATACAGGAAACAACAGTTTTTAAGATACTGAACATCATGTAAAAGAGGACGGCGAGTCCTGAGACATGGAAAACAAGAGAGGTGAGTCCTGCAATTGCCCCAGTTTACTGCTTTGAGACAATTTCCAGGCCATGGTGCGGGCAGGAGGAAGCACACAAAGTACAGCAGACACCTCCGAATTAAAGAGATGAAGTTGATAGTCCAGAAAAACAAAAATATCCTGCACAAAGTGAAATTAAAAGCGCATTGCATCTAATAAAAAATTGCCAGGCATGCAAAGAACCTGGAAAATATAACCAATAATGAGGAGAAAAATCAATTAATAGAAACTAAGCCAGAAACATCATTGGGATTACAATTAACAGACAAGAACAACTCCCTCTTCATTTCTGGAATGTGGAGGTTTTCCTTTCACATTTTTAGGCTGTATTTGTAAGTGTCTAATCATTACAGCATTTCCATGTGTTCAGAACAGGAGCGGTGGTTCTCACATGGGCACAGGCCACTTCTCATTCAGAAGTCACTTCTGTACGAGCCTCGATGAATGCAGTGTGTTACAGATTATAAACAAAGTATGTTTAGAAGACTTTGAGAGAAGAGAGAAGGAAGCATCTAACTCTTTTTTTCCCTTTTTTTGGAGACAGAGTCTCTTGCTCTGTCGCCCTGGCTAAAGTGCAGTGGTATCATCATAGCTCACTGCAACTTCAAACTCCTGGGCTCAAACTCCTGCCTCAGCCTCCTGAGTATGTGGGACTACAGGCATGCGCCACCATGCCTGGCTCATTTTTCTTATTTTTAGTAGACACAGGAGCCTGGCTTTTGCTCAGGCTGGCCTCAAACTCCTGAGCTCAAGCAATCTTCCCACCTCCACCTCCCAGAGTGCTAGGATTACAGTTGTGCGCCAATGCACCAGGTCAGGAAGCATCTAACTTTTCCTAGGAGGTAGTCCTTTAAGACTTTCATACTTTAAGTGTGGTCCACAGACCAGCAGCATTGGCATCACCTGGGAGCTTGTTAGAAAGTCAGAATCTCAGGCCCCACCTCTAGGATTACTGAAACAGAATCTGCATTTTAAACAAGATGGCCAGGTGCTTCACAGGCACATTCGAGCTTGAATAGCACTGCTTTAAGACTCATCTCTGCTATAAACTCCTCGGTGACTTCACAGACAAGGCTGAAAAGGCCTACAGCTCATCCTCTAGGCAAGAAATAACCATGAAAGACTAAAAGGAAGCAATCAGGATCATTTTTGTATTTATAGACGTTAAGAGAATAAAGTACAGGCAGGGAAGATAGAAGGCAAGGGAAAATATACAGGTGCAAAAGGAAGAGATAAGTGCACAATCCAAAAAGGCAGCAGAGGGAAGCGAAGGAAATGAAGAGTCAAGAGAAAATGAGATTTCAGAATTCCTAGGGCTTGGCCAATGACTGATGGGGGTCAGAGTTGGGGGGCAATGAGGGAGAGAGAATGAGGGGTACACATGGATGACTCCCAGGTTTGGGCTTAGGTAATTAGCAGTGCCATTCATAAAATCTGGGCACGATGAGAGGTGAGAAAGGGTAATGAACATTATTCTGAACACCCTCACTTTAAACAGTTACTCTTAAGACACCAAGGGGTGATGTCTCTTATCTAGGAGACTAGTGGCTTACAACTTTTAGTATAAATAATGGACCAGTTGAGGAGCCCAGGAATCTGTGTTTTCTGGGGAAACATTATAGTAGACTATAAATTCTCCAGGATCCAACAAAGCAATGATACATAGTAATGTTCTCAATTAAAAAATTGTTGACTAAATGAAGGGCAAAGAAACAGATATATAGAGCTCAGAAGGTAAGGTTAACCTAGAGATAAAAATATGGGAGCCATCCACAGTTCGGTAAATACATAAGCTCTCCCAGGCACAGCATGCTATTAGCAGATGTCCAAGAATGAATATAACTAATATTATAGAACCAGTAATGCATGAAGGAGACTAAGAGTGAGTGACGATCAGAGAAGTAGAAAGGCAGCCGGGATGCAAATAAAGTCACAGAAGGGTTTATTTTCCTAGGCTGTTTTCTTTTTCAAAGGGTTTAAGAAAGAACAACATCAATGCTGACATGAAGACAAGAACTGAAACATCCCCTAGATTAAACACGTTCACTGGTGTCCTCTGAGTACTTTTAGCAGGGACAGAGCATAGGAGTAGATAAAAACAAGTTAAAAAGTAAATGAATGGGAGGTGAGATGTGACATCAGTGAATAAACACGAGTTTCTCCTGAAACCTGACAGTGAGTGAAAGGGCCAAAGAGTAGCTAGATGGAGCAGAGGGTTTCTATTATGTTAAATTTTTAAAGAATACTTGAGTGCACAGGCTTAGAGGAAAGAGCTAATTAAAGGGTAAAGAAAGGGAAAAGAAAAAAAAAAGTATGACATGACAGGATCCACAGTGTGAAGTAGGAGTTAAGATAATCTGCCAAGAATGCGGTAGAATGGAGAAGATTTAGAAGAGGTTCTGTCAGTAATAGGTGTCAGAGCTAAATATAGAAACAAAGCATTGCCAGATAGCACTGTAAGCTTAGCTGGGATCTGAGACCATGAATGTGTAGTAGTACTAATCCACATGCTGTGTGATGACCCTCTGCAGGATTTTGAAAGTTGAGAAGCAATGAATTATTAGATGGATTCAGGACAGGAGGGCATACTGATACGAGGTGAGGAGAGGTGAGGGGCAAATAATGAAATGATGACCCATGGGTTCTGGGCTAGATGGAGAATTAAATACAGCCAAGAGGTCGCAGGTGCAGGGACCAGCTGTGGGTTGATAACCTAGAGCAGTCATTCCAGCCTGGGCTGCACATCAAAATCACCTGGGGAGTTTTAAAAACTCCTGATGCCTTCACAAAGTAAATCAGAATCTCTAGGACTGAGTCCCAGGCAGCAGTATTTTTGAAGCCCTCCGTGTGGCTCCAAAGTGCAGTCAAAGTTGAGGACCACAGACCTTAGAAAGACTAGGTGACCACGAGAAGAGAGAAGAGCGGAAGTGGAAACTTGCAGAATGACCAGTGGTGATGGGATAGGCTGTAAAGGAGCAGGACAAGTGCTGTGAAAACGTGAAAAGGTAGAAGAGAATGAACAAGGGCCACCCCATCTTAATCTAAATGTTGCCCAATGTCAGAAACTAAGATTCGTAGCAACTGGACAAATTCCCATACAGACATCCTATCCCTATGGATTACTTCCGGGGTTATTTTTAGGTTACCTCTGGCAGTATATAGCATACTGGTTTAAGAGCCTGGGCTGGAGGCAGACTGCCTGAGTTTCCATTCCAGCTTACTAGCTGTGTGTCTTTAGGCAAGTGACTTCTTTATCTTAAGTTTTTAAAAAAAGTGTGGATAATCATACCTAGCTCATAGGGTAACTGTGAGAAATACAAGAGATCAAGCCACAAGTAAACATTCAATGATAGCTATTGTTACCTGTGATTAAAAGAAGAAAAGAAAACCCTGCTAATTTCAAGGAAATTTTCTATCAAATGGAACTTCTCTGAATTACCACAGTTCTGATCATAGATTTAGAGATGTCAAACACTGATGAGTTTTATACAACAAAATGGAAGGACTGGAAATTCATATATTTATAACTAGGCCATTATGTTGGTTTTTTTAGATCATAAAACCAACTATTGTGTATTAAGAAAGATTAAAAGGGGGAAGAGAATGGTTAAAAGCCTCCAATTATAGTTAAAACAGTAAGTCACAATGTGGCAAGAAACACATCTAATGCAGTTTAAATTGTGTCCAATTCTTAGGTTAACATTATAGTCAAAGTTAAAATTACATCTAATATTTAGGAATAAATTTGAAGTTCTATAGACACGTTCAAAGTGTAAAAACAATGTAAGGATGAGAGTAAGAAACATTAAATGCCATTAATTGTTATTCATTAAAAACGGCCTATTGGGGGAGGTGGCTCATGCCTGCAATCCTAGCACTCTGGAGGCCAAAGCGGGAGGATTGCTTGAGGTCAGGAGTTTGAGACCAGCCTGAGCAAGAGTGAGACCCCGTATCTACTAAAAATAGAAAAATTAGCCAGGTGTGGTGGCACACGCCTGTAGTCCCAGCTACTCGGGAGGCTGAGGCAGGAAGATCGCCTGAGCCCAGGAGTTGGAGGTTGCTTTGAGCTAGGCTGACGCCACAGCACTCTAGCTCAGGAGACAGAGTGAAGACTCTGTCTCAAAAAAAAAAAAAAAAAAAAAAAAGGCCTATTAACTATTTTTTTAAAGCTGAGCTCTCCTTTTACATTATCATTAATAGATGGGTTCTCAGTTGGGCAGAGATGCTGCATAGTCCTTGGCTTCTCTCTCTCTCTTGCTCTTTTTTAAAATAAGGTTAACCTGTCAAGTCCTGGCTTCTCCTAATCCCTCTATCCTCAGAGCATGACTCAAGATGTGCGATCACAAAGCCACAAGAATCCCCCCTCACTTGGCTCTGGCAGAGGGAGAGAGTGAGAGAGACAAGGGCAGGATTATTTCCACACTGCAGCAGATACAATATAATAAAGTAACTACTGGTTACTATGTAATCCAAGCAATGCCACCTTCTAGTATGAAGATGTTTCCAGGGATTCCAGAAGAGTCTCTATTCTGCTTTGCTGACCATTATATCCCTATGTCTGGCACAGTCCCCAGAGCAAAGGCTACAAGTCAGCCTTCCCACCCCACTCCCCCTAATACCTGGAAAGCTGTCGCTTAGTGGCAGCATGTCCCAGGCATTAGGACCAGCAGAAGCCATAATTTGGGATTTTAACAATATTCTTAGTGTTCTTAAAATAAAAGCTCCTCTCCTAACACATATGTCCATTTAATTTTCAGAAATGTGATTTTATTACATTTTCAGGAATGCATTGGGGTATAAAGAGAATGGACTTCCTATATGGCTTTGGTTTTGACTTGTCTCATTTTTAATGAAAAAAATTATCCTGAGACTTAGGCAGGCAATTTTTGGGAGAGAGAAAGCATAGTAAAATTTCAATACATGTATCATTTTCCCAAGGAATTGTTTCTAAATTAAATTTTAAATTGGGGGCTAGAATCATTCTCTATCAAAAAATAGCATTCATGTAATTAAGGCAGCACCACCATCAAGGCCAGGGAGGGGGAGGTGCTCACAGTAGGTAGCTGCAGGGCTACTCCTGCTGGCAGGGACAGGGAAGGCAAGGGGAGTTCAGGTACCATCTGGGTGCTTCTCAGAGTAACTCAGATCTACTTAAAGTCCAAAGGGTTGTGAGGCATAAATCATGGGCAAAAGAAAGAGGCCTTCTGAGTCCTGCTTTCTGCCATAAGCTAGAAGGACATATATTCAGGGAACACTTCAAAGAACTCCAAAGTAAGAAATATTCAGGGTTTCTGCCGGACTTTCCAGCTGCTTTAGCCCGATGAATCCTAATTGCCTCTCTGCACAAGGATTTTCAACCTTTGAACTCATGGGATGGCCTTAGTTGAGCTTAGTTGGTTTTTATTCCCTAACATCCCAGTGTCTAAAACTGTTACTGTCTTTTTCATCATTTTAGCTTATTGTTTTATCCTTCTCATCTTTCAGTCTCACCCCCACCCCCAATGGTTTTTGATTTAATGGTTTGCAGCCCTTTTAATGGTTTTACAGTTTGGTCTTCTAATTTGGCTTCAGCAGGAAGGAATACTGTTATGCAGGGGAAACCCTTTGGAGATGGGTGAACCACCAAGCAAGGGTGACGCCCCTTGCCCTTCAGTTGCCTGGAAGCAGCCTCTACAGTAACCTTAATACAGCTCTTCACAAGTGAGGCATGAGAGAATTTCACTCAAGTCTTCTAAGGAAGACTATGGGTTCCACAAGGGCAAAGTTCACCTTGTTTAACAGCCCTGGATCATGCTGTTTTTATAGTTCTGCTGCGTGATTCAGTTGAACCAATTTATCTGACTCTAGGAATTTATTTCCTCTGCTCCTGCTCCATGCCTGAAGCTTGTTAATGTTTCATGTAAAATTAGGTTGATTGCTCTATCAGCAGGTCCCCTACTTCACATGGTCCTTGCCGGCAATTTCCAATGACTAAAGACCTTTGTTATCGTTGTCGTTATTCATGGTTGTGCTCTGAAAGGCTATTAAGGTGTGTTTATGATCAGTGTGTGTCATGACTGCTCCAACATAAAGCACTTATCATTTCAAAAATGGTACTGCGTCAAAATAGGCTTCATCAGCAACACAAAACACACCTTCTAAAGTGTAACCTTAACTTTCCTAACACAAGATTCCCCAAAGAAGGCAAAATGACCAATAATGAGTTAGCTTTATGAGAAAACACAAACTATTTTCACCAGACAACGGACTTACATACCACAGAATATAAAGGATTCCACCACCATAGAAAACGAATAGGAGATCTTTGTTAATTTCCCCAACCAGGACAACAGTAAAAACAAAACCCTAACATATGTAACCTAAACATCTGTACCCCCATAATATCCTGAAACAAAAAACAAAACAAAAAAATCCCTAATTCACTAACCCTTTGGTGACAATAGGGTTAGTCCCAGCATATAGAAATGCTTAGAGCATGATATTTGGCTGACAGCAACTAAGAAAGGCACCTGGCAGAAAATATGGACCTAGGAGATAGTGCTAAAAATACAGAACATCTTCAAATTTACCATAAACTCAAAATCCATACTTTTCACATCAAAGGGAAGCTGATGAGAATGCCCCTATCCTCTTCTACCTAATTCCCTAAAGCTACCCTTGTAAAGCTGAACTTAATGTTTAAATTAAACTCTTTTGTGTATAAAATAAAAAAATTCTGCAGAAGGAGGAAAAGTCAACCAACTCAGGATAGCCCTGGGCTCTGCATTCCCCAAAAGACAGATCTAAGTGTAATGGTAATTTATGGCAAGACAGGCATTCCCTTCAGAAAATCTTGGGGTAGGGGTGGGGTGTCAAATTTAACAAAGACTCTACAGACAAACAAATTATTGATATAGCTCTGCTTCTGCTTTAACCTGCAATTGGTTAGAAATAGTAAGAAAAAGATTTCATTTGGTCCAATTAATTTCATTAAAGTCTATGGCTGCTGAAAACATTCCAAATACTGACAATCTACCTCAAACAACAATGACCTCAAATTGAGACTGAATTAATGAATGAGCAAAAATCTACTATTGCTATTGGAAAAAATTCAAAGATCACTCATTCAACAAGTAATAGCTGAATGCCCGGTAGACAATAGAGATAAACAGTAAATAAGACATCATCCTTACTCTCAAAATCTTACAACCTAATTGGGAAAAGAGACAACTGAACACACATTTACAATTTAGAAGGTAAATCCAAGGTAGTACAGAGGGACATAAGAGGGGGCTCCTAACCCAATAAGAACTAAAGTCTCAAATGACCTGAAGAAGTAAGAGTTAATTAAACAGGAAGGAAAGAAGGGAGGGAAAGAAGAAGGGGGGGGGGGGAAGAAAGGAAAAATGGAAGGAAAAGAAAAAGAAGGAAAGGAAAGGACAGAAAGACCATTCTAAAGAAAGTACACTGCACATTCAGGGGAATGCCAGTAATTCAAAGTGGCTGAAGACACTGGAACAAGTCAATGGGTCAGCTCCTAAAGAGCTATGCATGTCTTGTTAAGGAATTTGAATTTTAACCCGGATGCAATGTGAAGTCATGGTAAGGATTTAAGCACATGACCCAAGATTAGTACGCCAGAAGGATAAGGCTACAAGAAATATAATGTAGAAGGGCAGAAAGGCTGTAGCTAGAGATACCAGTGGGTCGAGATAGCTTCAATAATCTAGGGTAAACATGAAGGTGTACTGAACTAAGGATGTAGTGAAAGGACAGATAATGAATAAATACAACCATCACTGAATATTAAAACTGAATTACAATTTTCATTTTACTCCTTAAAGCTATCACATGATAGTCGAATTCTGTATTTTTCCAGGCTCAGGTTAAAGGGGCTCAATTGCTGAACTGCCTCATTCATTCACCAAAAGATGGTTGTGCAGCAATGATCCTGACTGATCAACATGTGACTAAAGTCCAAGGGTATTCTCAGCACCAAACCCAGAAAAGGTCTCAATTTACATTCCACTAAGGCTCAGAACACCAATGTATTCATGAATTTAAGGCAAAAATCATACTCTCTAAAAGTAATATTCCAAATGCTAAAGTTTACACTGAAAACACAATCAGTTTTTGACAGGTAGTTTATAACAGTTATCTTGATACAATGAGTATGTAAATTCCATCCAAAAGCTATGCATCATACCTCACTCAAAAGGAGAACACAGGGGGGAAAAAAACCCAAAAGTTATGCTAGAAACATTAGAAACATTATATTTGTAGAAAGCAGAACTTGAAGAAATAAATCTCCAGGAAAAGGATCTCTGCTTTATTAGAGGGTAGTTACTATCTAAGGACACAAGAAGTATTTCTACACTAGCCTGGCACCTTCAATTGATAGAAAATATAAAGCCTAATGCCAAACATTAGGACATTATGTACAGAGGGAAAAATGATAATCTCAGGGGGTGGGACGCGAAAGAGGGAGAAGAAAAAGAACAGAGGCAGAAGAGCATGAGGCAAGGTGTACTGCTTACATACCTTTATTATCCAGCAATATGGCTCCTAAGGGCTAAAAAGGGAAGAAAACAACTAGTTCCAGACTTTTAATTATTTCATCTCAGTCCCCAAGCACTAGTGCTCACTAAAAGAAAAAAGAAAGAAAACAAAAAACAAAAAAAACCAAACAAACCTGTAAAGATCACAACCAACTCTGCTGAGGCTATAATCATTAGTTATTTTTAGGAAATTAAAAATCTCAGGAGTAAGACTCTTGAATTTCAAATAACTCTAATCTGAATGTTCCCTCTAACATTATGGACAGAAGCCCTACAAACATCTGCCATCTAAAACATCTTATGACAACTATAAACTATATAGTTTCAAATAGCTAGTGGAGGATATTGTGTTCCCAATACAAAGAAATGGTGCTTGACATGACGGATATGCTAATTACCCTGATCGGATCACTACACGTTATATGTATCAAAACATTACCATGTACCCCATGAACATGTACACTTATTATTTGTCCATAAAATTAAATTAAATAAAATGTTATGAAATGATTAAATATCAGTTCAATATTAAAACTGGAAAGGAACGCAGCCATAGGCAGAGATACCAGTGAGAAAAAATGGTTTCAAAACATTGAAAATAATGGTTTTTTAGTTTGTAAGTTATCACAATTTTTTAAATTGCAAGCTTACAGGAATTGTAAGACATTTGTAAGATCAGAAGAAATACTTTCATGGAACAAGAGTTGTTCATTGTATTAATCAAATTCGGCTCCATTTTTTAAAATACAGATCAATACTTCGTTTTTTATCTCATTTTAAGAAGATACAGTATAATAAAACATTGAATCTAAATCAGCTAGATACCATTACACATTGTATTTAATTTTTAAAAAATAAACAATTGGCTTTTTAGTGTTTTACACTTTTTCTCAGCAATTTTTTATTACCATATTTGTATTACTTAGACATTTTAAATAAGCTTAATAAGTTTAATAATTAGGAGCCCACGGATTTATGCTCTTTAATCTGACAACCAGTTTTTAGAAACTTAAAGTATTTTAAGAAAACTTTTGCCATTTATTATTAAGCACAAGAAACCCACTTAAAATAACTCTGGAATTTCTCAAGTCTAAGAGCATAAACAAAGTATTAGGGTACATCAGTAGTGTTAATTTTAATTAAAGAAGAGTAACATTATCATTTTGTATATAAAATGGAGGGAGGGTGAGATATCATGGTCCCACATGGAAAGAAGACAATTTTCTTTAAATTGAGCCATAAAATTTAAAAATTTCCATAACAACAACAATAAACCCCACAGGATTACTTAAGATTGTGGAAAAAAGTTTCTGAAGTTCACCTTTAAGTAAAAATGTGTAAAAAAAACCAAAAAATTTTGCATAAGAATGAGAGGCTTGCCTCACCTATTAATAAAAACCCATTAATTAAAACAGTGCATACTGGTACAATATGTCTGTGAAATCGCATTGGAAGCCTTGAAACCCAAGTACAAAGAAGAATTTAGTGTATAATAAAGATAATATTTCAAAACAGTGGGATAATGAAATGAAAATTCAATAAACGATTTTGGGACAAGTGGCTAAATACTTAGATGAAGCTAAAATTAGGGTTCCAAATCTCATCAGACAACAAAGTAAAATATCAAGTGAATTAAAGAGTAAAGTGTAAAAAGTTAAGAAACAAAGTTCAAAATACTAAAAGGAAACAGAGACTAACACATACTTGAGGGGAATGAGGAAGAAATTACAACAGAGTCGAAAACAAAAGACATGTCTACCTAAAACATGCATGTACACATACTTTTCTCCACGTTAAATATACCTACAAAGCTAAAAGACAAAGACTGGAAAAAATCTGTCACATGTAACAGATAACAGAAAAATAACCTTCATTCAAAAATATGAATTCTGCAAGAGACTGCATGCAGCACAGGCAAAGGATTATGAGTGTAATTTATGACTAAATGTAACCAGCATATAAATATATAAAAAGTCTTCAGTGGAACTAGTAATTAAAGGAATGAAAATAAAAAGCAGCAAAATGCCTGATACTTAGTACAGTGAAATGGGGCCATCACACAATGTCACCAGGACTATGAATAGATATAACATTTCTATGGGGCAATATGTATCAAGGTTTAAAATGTGTACCACTTCTGGCCCAATAATTGCTCTTTCAGAAATGTCAACTAAGATCATCTCTCAAAGATGTATGCATCACAGTGTTGATTGCAATCTAAACAGACTGGAAACAACCTAAATGCCTATCAATAGTACTTCATAAACCAAAAATACCATGCATCTATTAAAAATGATGTAGAGACCATACACCTATTGACATGAAAAAAATGATCATGACATTGGTTTTATATGGCAGGTGAATGTGAGCAGAAGCCTTGGATGTCTCGTTCTTCACTCTTATTTCCAGCTCCTAGAACAATGCCTTGCACAAAACACCTTCTCAGTAAGCATTTATTAAATAGATGAATTTTAAAAGCAGGTTACAGAACAATAATCATAATATAGTCCCTTTCTCTCCATCCGCCCCCCCCCCAAACGGAACCAGGGAGAGAGGAATAGAGAGGGAGAGAGAAATATAATGAGAAGCATAGTCACAAAAGGTTAACAAGGTAATGCAGGTAATTCCTCTCTGTATTGCATAAATTCTTTACATAGTAAGCATTTTTTTATTTTTATGACTGGAAAAAGTAGCAATATTGTTTTTTTAAAGAACTCATATATTTAAAATGAACTCCAGAATGTGTTCTGGACCTACTACAGTTCAAACTCCAAAGACTAAGTGAGAGCAACAATATCCAAGTGGCATGTTTTCTTTCATGTTCAAAGAAATATCAGTATATCTTGAACAAGTAGCATCCTTTCCAATCCCAGGAAGTACCACACTATACATTTTATTAGTATAGTGTTTTTATTAGTATAGTGTTTCCAAAAGGAAAGGTACACTTTTTCTGCAGTAAAAAGGAAAAAAACCCTGAAAGTAACTAATTTATTAAAGTCCTTCCCTATCCATTACTAACATAATACCCTATTCTAGTTCATGGTAAAGGCTATTATATACGATTGTTCTTTTTTACAGGCTAAAAATCTAAGTGAATCCTTATCAGTAATGGGCTCTACATAATTCTTTCATTCCTTTACATAGGCAGATTTCATCTTAAAGACGATTAAACTAGTCGATATATTGAAACTAGCCACATACCTATGTCTCTATTCATCCCATCACCCTGTTCTACTTTATTCACAGGCTATATCACTATCTCAAACAACCCTATTTGAATTTTTATTTTCTGTGTCTTCCTTCTAGAATGTAAGCTCCGCGAGGACAGGAAGCCTGTCCTGCTCACCATAGTGTCTCCAGCCCAAGAACAGTGAATGGTATCTAGTAGGCCTCGCATTTGCTAAATAAAGAAAAGATGTGGCGGGAGGGGGATAGGTACAAATCTAAACGAGACAACAAATGAGGAATTGAATAAAGGAAAGAAAACCACACTGTAATGTACAAACTAACAGGACTCAAAGCTATGATGCCAGCTCGGAGGTTTCGTGGACATTTTTCAAGGTGGACAGGTGCTTCACACCTATCTAAGCGCATACAGCTCTTCCAGGAAGAAGAAAATCCACACGGAGGTCTCCAGGTAGCTGTGAGCAGCTCCCAGCAGAGTGGAAACCACCATCATCATAACAGAAATGTGGCCCACGGTCGAGAGAAAAAACAATACACCATACATCTTGGCCAGATGAAAAAAAACACACGAATCTCCAACACAATCAAACCAAGCAAGCAACCTTCCGCCTGACACGTTAAGAGCGGTCTCCTTTCCTGACTGTGCAGTCGCCTGCAACCCAGCGACCCCTCCACTCGCCAAACACTTTTCCCTGCCAGAGACCCCTCGCGCCAGCCGGTCCAAGGGGAGCGAGAATGGGGGAAATAGTGTGAGAACTAGCTTTCTCCACCCCCTCCCGAGCCTAGTCTCCTCCAAAGCGCAAGTGCCTTCCTCCCATCCTCGCCTGTCCGTGGAGGCCCCGACCCCTGCCCCGAGCCCCTCCTGTCCTGCCGCCCCTCACTCACGTGTAGATGATGGCCATGAAATGCATCAGCCACAGCACCAAGAAGAGGGCGAACCCAAAGACAGCCATTCCTTCCAGGGCCAGGTCCAGCAGCGCCATCCCCTGGCCCGCCGGCCCGGCCCGGCTCGCTCCGGCCGCCAACGCGGACAGCGCTCCAGCAAGAGGAGGACAGGGTGGGCGCCCGGTGCCGGGGCGCGGGAGGCGAGAGGAAGGTGGGGAGAGGAAGGGGCGGAGGGGTGTGGGGACGGAAGGGGCGGGCAGGGCCTGCGCGCCCCCGGCGGCGTGCTCTCGCCCGCGCTCTGTCCTCGGCGCACTCGCGGGCGCTGCGGCGGCCGGGTTCTGTGGTCAGGGCGGCCGTGGTCCTGCGCTCCGGCTCGCCTCTCCGGACTTTCGCGGCCACCGGCCGGAGCCTGCGCGCCGCCGCCCCGCCGCCTCCCCGCCGGGCTCCCGGCCGTGCAGCTGCGTCGCCCTGCTCCGCCGCCGCAGCTCCGCGCACTAATGGAAACCGGCGGCTCGCACCCCAACTCCCCAGCACGCTCCACCCCGCCCCGCCCCCGCCTCTGTACCCGCGGTGCCCGCCCCTCCACGCCCACCCTGCCGCCCGCGCGCCCGCTGCGTATCTGGCGGGAGCGCGCCCCGGGGAAGCTTCTGTCGCTACGCGCAGGCCGGGTTTTTCCCGGCTTCTCTCTCCGGCTGCCGCCCACCTAGCCGCGCCGGGCGGAGGCACCCGGAGCAGGCAGCACTGCAGCCCTGGGCTGGGCTCCCTCGGCGGTGGCGGCTCCGGATCGTGTATCCGGCTCCGAGGCTGCTCCCTGTGTCTGACTCTCCTGTTCCAAGGCGCCCCAGAAAGACACGGGGTTCCAGGCAGCTTGTCTCGAAACCCAACTTCCAACGCCGTGTCCGCAGCCTCCCCGCGGGGCATTACTCGGAACGGCTAGGCCCTCCAGGCCATGATCCTGGGCGCAAGGGTTTCTTTCTCATTGCCTGCCCCACTCGCTGCTTTTAATGCCGCGGATCTTGGATCAAGACGGACCCGAGAGTAAAATAATCTCCATGTGCTTTAACAGATCTCTAAGCGCCTTGGATGTATTATAAAAGAAATTCTCAAACTCAGAATGTATAGAATCAGTTGACATTGAAATCCCCTAAGACTGTGCTGTGCAATACGGTAGCCACATGGGGCTGTGCGTGTAAACAATACACCGATGTGGAAGAAATCGCATTAATAAATTTTATATTGATTACGTGTTGAAACGATACTATCTTGGATATACTGGGTTAAATTACGAAATTAATTTTACTTAAACATTTTTTTAACGTGGTTAGCTACTGGAATATTTTAACTACACATGTGGACAGCACTGCTCTAAAATGGAAAGAAGCGTTACTTTGGATAGTAAAGTAACTTAGTATTTATCCTAATGTTCAGTCGGCCCAAGAAGATGCTAGTACTAAATGTTTTTGTTTGTTTCTTTAACGTAGATGAATTTATATTGTTCCTCGTTCATTTTATGTTTAAACAATATTTATTATTGCAAATGATTTCCTTTTAAATATCCCATGACCTCTCTTGAGAGATTTCAGAATTGAATTCAATTTTGTAAAGTTTATTATTGTTATTTATTATAGTTAATGATTGAATGAGCTACCTCAATCTACAATTAAGTGATAAACTATAATTAAAACAGTTTAGTGTCTGTATTGAGAACCAATCCTGGTTTCGATATCCTTTATTCTACCGGTGTAAAGTCACGGGGAAAGAACAGTGCTTAGAAATCAAATGCCCCTTGTTGTACGTTACTGGTTGATAAAAATAGGATAGAATCCTAACATGAAAATAACATTTCAAACAGAAACTTTCAAATGTCACTATTGTAGTCAGTCAATTCTAGGACACACTTTTACAAAACACTTTAACACATCCTAACATTTCTGAAATGGAAATGCCTCTCACAGTCAATGCCATCTTCACAATTAATTGGCATGTGTTTTTTCTTAGTCAAATATAATGCTGCATCTATAATAAATGCTGTCTTAGATTTGATGAACTACTCAATATAGCATTTTGTTATATTCTGCATTTTTCCAAAATGTTTTCTGGAACCCTACAACAAAAGATTTTATACAGTATGATTAATACTGTATAAAAGGTGAAAGTGGATATTCTTAAGAGTTAACAAATTTTCTGGAATTGAGTATAATCAGTTGGTTAAAGGTCAGTTATGTTATGCTTGACCCTAGTTAAACTAGGTTTGCTCAAACCTGGTTTTGAAGCAATCACTTTAGAGTATGTAATCCTAATATTCTGTAGATAGTGTACCTTCCAAAGTCTATATTTCTTCCATGCGGCAGCATAGGATTCTAGCAAAGATCCTGATTGCTGATCTCCGTTAACTTTTTCTTTTTATTTGGTTGTTTATTTAAAGGGCCCTCCTCTCTTTGCGAAAAATAATTTTACCAAGTTCAGTTTCTGATTTTTCCCATATTAGAATTCATACATTTTTAAGGAGCAATGTTTTTAGAAGCAAACAAAATCCAAATTTGACTGTTATCGAATTGCCATAGTTTATCGAACGTTAATGAGAAAATAATTCAGAACGTTTATTCTAAACAAGTAGTTGAAACACATTTTTGGCTTGAACCAAACCCAAACCAAAATAATTTAACTATAGCTGATTCTAAACTGAAATGAAATGAAAATTGCATTGGTTCAAGTCCCATTTCCCAGAAAAGAAAAAAGCAGAAGGCTGGGAAAACACAGTCATATAAATTATTTCAAAGAAACAAAACAATTAAACTATGGCAAGTTAATACTCTTAGGTATATTTTCCCAAAATGCCTATATTTAAATTTTCATGGTACACTTTTAAAAGTTACCACATTTTGAATAATTGAGATTCTTGATTTGGGTTGTATCTAAGAAAATCATCTTTGATAAGATTTCTAGATAAATCAAGTTTAAACTGTGACATTGGAAGCTACGTATGGCAAAAAGACTGAAAGAAATGACATCAGATGAGTATGAGTATTTGTCTTGGAGAAATAGAATAGGTTGATTTTAAAAATCTGCCTTTTTATATGAGCATTATTATTTTTATGATGAAAAATGACTTTTTCTGTTTTACAAAGTTCTTCATTGATTAAAAACCATGTGGTAATTTTTCATGATTTATTTTTTAAAATTAGTAAGTAATACAGCCACTCTGCAAGACAATTTAGCAATTTCTTACAAAATTGAACATACTCATACCATATGACCCAGCAGTTGCACTCCTTGGTATTACCTGAGCGAGTTGAAAACTTACGCCCACACAAAAATCTGCATGTGGATGTTTATAGGATCATACAAACTATATGACTGGGAGTGGCTGGGTGAGGCAGTGCAGGAGTGTATATTGGAACTCAATGTACTTTCTACTCAATTTTGCCGTGATCCTAAAACTGCTCTAAAAAATAAAGCCTATTTTTAAAAAATTACTGAGTGCTGCACTAAAAAATATATATTATGTATATATTTATACAAATATATTATATATATAACTGGAAATGATATAAATGTCTGAATAAGTAAGATGAAAACTGGTTTGCTATCAGATCCCAGGGCTTAGCACCTTGTGGGCACTCAAATATTTGTTGAATGAATGGATGCATTAATCTACATTGACAGAAGTCACTGGGGAAATTGCTCAGCTTTCTCCTTTGTCTGTAAATATTTTTTAAATGGTTTTTCTTTGTGGAAAAAAAAATCCACATTAACTATCATACCCCATCCTTCATCTTACAAAATTAAGTCACAGAGTTAGAGTAACTATGTATTAGTTCACCTAATCACAACCTAAAGACCTATTTCAAAGCCCACACCCTGTTTGACAGTCAACAGCAGACTTTTCATTTCAATATTGGACATATCTTCCATCTTTGTCAGTATTATAAAGAATCTTTCATATATGCAGTTTAAAGATCACAATTCAGTTCCCCATGGTTAATGTGGTGTTAGAAGGCAGGCATACCGTACATTTTCGGCCCTGTAAAAACTTTAAAAATAAGGTGAAAACAAGGTGATCATCCAGAAATTGAGTAAATTTGAAGTTTCAAAAACAAAGTTAGAATCAATTGACATGAAATTTGTGGTGCTAGTGCCAAGAGAAACAATAAATATTGTCTTTTTTTCTTTTCTAAGTGTGTTTGGAATTAGTACAAAAAATACCTTAACTACTTATCAGTTCAAGTGATTACTTACATTGGTTTGCTACCCATACAATGGGAACTTTGTAAAAGCATTCAGATCCTAAGATACTATATTACTGTGAATAGCCTTCAAACCATACAAAAGTTCTAGGCAAATTATCAGTTCAGGGCCTGATCTTGATAAACCACTGGTATGGTGTGTTTATACGTGTGGGTGTGGCCCAGGGGAATGTCTAGAGTTCACTAGAGTTCATCTCATTCTCAGCTGCTTTGCTAACTCATATTCAAATGCCTAATTAAAATCTATTTTACCACATAACCATTTTTCCTTTAAAATTTCATATTTGGTCTTGTTTTAATCCATAATTTGCTAGGTTGAAGTGCTAACATTCATTCTTAAAGGACACTAAATTTAAAAGATTTCCAAATATGCCCCATGTAAATACCAACTATTTTTCTTCTGAAAAATGTTTTGAAATTTCTTTCCTTTTAGATAGTTATGGCTCACTCCAGTTTATTTATTAGAGTTCATAATGTTAAAATCTTCACCTGGGCTATGGGTGTGGTGTGTGTGTGTGTGTTTATGTGTGTGTGTGTGTGTGTGTAAACAAACTTGGTAAGTTTATTAGAGAGAGAGAGAGAGAGATTGAACACAAGAACATAAATTATATGCCAGGCAACTTTTAAAAATACTAACTTGACTTTCACAGTCATGAAATGTACAACTGGAAACCATAAAGATTAAGTTTAAATACTCAGGTGACATTTGATTAACTGAGGGTGATGAAGTTCGTACCCAGGTCTGTCAGATTCCAAAGCCAATGCTGTTTATATAAGCAAGGACAGTATTGAGTTAATTTAAACAGTATGTAGTATATGTTCAACTCCCAAAATTCAGTTTGCAAAGTCAATTTTGGTCTACCATTATTTAGCTTGGTCATTAATGTTATGTATATTTCACCATCTAAGATTTAGGAAAGTCAATGTCACCATCTGAGATTTAGGAGAGCATATTAAAAATGATCATAGGCTGGGTGTGGTAGCTCACACCTGTAATCCTAGCACTCTGGGAGGCCGAAGCGGGTGGATCGTTTGAGCTCAGGAGTTCGAGACCAGCCTGAGCAAGAGCGAGACCCCGTCTCTACTAAAAATAGAAAGAAATTAATCGGACAACTAAAAATATATAGAAAAAATTAGCCGGGCATGGTGGTGCATGCCTGTAGTCCCAGCTACTCGGGAGGGTGAGGCGAGAGGATCGCTTGAGCCCAGGAGTTTGAGGTTGCTGTGAGCTAGGCTGACACCACGGCACTCTAGCCCAGGCAACAGAGTAAGACTCTGTCTCAAAAGAAAAAAAAAATGATCATGTGTTTTTCAGATGCACTGCTAATTTAAACATCTTTCTCTTTCCTTCCACCATATCATTTGCTTCAGTTAAGAGGAATTTCATGAAATATACTGCCATTTCAGAACAATTCATTTAAGACCATAAACAATGAGCAGAAGAATGATTTTTTTTTTTTGGATCTGTTGCCAGGCTGAAGTGCAGTGGCATTATTATAGCTCATGGCAACCTCAAACTCCTGGGCTCAAGCAATCCTCCTGCCTCAGTCTCTTGAGTAGGTGGGACTAGAGGCATGTGCCACCACGCCTGACTAATTTTTTTTATTTTTTGTAGAGATGCGGGGGGGGGGGGGGTCTCGATATTGCCCAAGCTGGCCTCGAACTCCTGGCCTCAAGTGATCCTCTCACCTTGGCCTCCAAAAGTGCTAGGATTATAGGCATGAACTATGGTGCCTGGCTAAGAATGATTTTTTTATAAGTACTTTTTCCTCATAACATAATTGAGAAAAATTCCAATAAAATCTGGATTTTTCCAAGGATTACCAAAAATATAATTAAAATGTGAATTTAACTTTTACTAAGGAACAAAGGCCGTTGGGATAAACTAGATCTCCTGAGTTTAGACTCTCTACAAAATACCTTCTATCTTAAGAATGCTTTGTTTTAGGATATAGTATAGATTATTGGCTAAGCACATACACTGTGAAAGACTGGTGAGGTTTGAATCCCAGTTTTACTAGCTATGTGACCTGAGCAAATCATTTAACCTCTCTTGCCTGAGTTTCCTTGTCTATAAAATGAGTTGTAAGAACTAAACAAGTTAACATATGTAAAATATCTACAGCAGTTCCAGGCAAACGTGTAATTCTATGAAAGTTTTATTATTATTCCTTAATAGAGAAAGTTCATTCATTCTGTCTTATTTCATCTAGATCATTACCTTTTGTTTTTTCTATTTCTCCCTTTACTGTTTCTACCTATAAAAAATAAAATTAGCTGTCATTATAAAGACTTTTTTTTTTTTTTTTAGCAAATTAGTTTCTTTGTGACAGAAGCATACTTTACAATTCTTGCTTACTATACAAACCAGAATTTCCTGTAGGTCTCATCTTCTTGCTAATGTACTTGGGTTAGTCAATCAGAAACAATGCAATTAGATGACAATTGTATGAAATAGGAGAAATATAATTAAATAGTAAAGAACAAACAAAGATACTTTCATTCTATGGGAAAAACGTATTTCAGGCCTTGAAATAAAATTCTATACAAGCAAAGTGTAAGAT
This sequence comes from Indri indri, assembly GCA_004363605.1. Classification (NCBI taxonomy): domain Eukaryota; kingdom Metazoa; phylum Chordata; class Mammalia; order Primates; family Indriidae; genus Indri; species Indri indri. Next base: position 30,248 of record RJWJ010004113.1, on the reverse strand, counting down.
TACAAAGGTACACATGGGGGCCCTCTGATGTGTAAGAAACAGGTATCAAATAGGTATTAAAATTAGTTTTTGTAATAAATACTTTAGAAAATAGAATAAAATGCATCGAGGTTAACACAAGGAAACGTTTTGAGTCAAGTTTGCATGAAAATTTTTTTAGTTTGGAATTGGCAAAAAAATTTACATTTGCACAAATGAGTACCAAACTAACAATAAACTTGTGAAAAAAGATGAGCCCCTCTCCCAGTCTAGTATTAATAATTTTATGATTCAAAAATCATATCCAATTATTTTAAGCCTTTGTTTCATTGTAGGTACAAATTTGAAGTGTTATCTAAAATGTGAAAAAGCATGAAACAACCCATTTTGCAATTCAAGATACAGAATCAACTATTGGGGCCTTTTCTATAACATAATCCCATGTCTAAATTCAATTGCCCACCTACCTTAACTATTTTGGGATCTCTTGGACTTGGGAGCCATCATTAACAGTCAGTTGCTATCCAATGGAAAATATTGAGCAAAATTATTTGAACAAAACTATAAAGATGATAAAGTAAACAAATTAATGGGTTTGTTATCCAGTTATTTCTTTTCCTTTATTCCTCAACAAATATTAAAATACACTTTGAAAAAAATAAAAAATAAAATACACTTTGTTCCAGGCACATAGTGTTCTCATGCTTTGGATACAAAATTAAGAATGATATAATCCATTTTTTCAGGAGAAGTTCACAGCCATGGAAGATAAACACAAAAACATATCACTGTAATGCGATATGTGTTGATACAGAGGCATGAACAGAATTGTTTGGAGTTGGGAGCGATTACTTCTATTTTGGAAAATCTAGAAAGACTCTATGGAGAAGGTCATCTGGGGCCTGAAGAAAGACTAAGATATTGCCAAGAGTGAGGAAAACAGAGTATCTTCTGTGGTTACTTTTTGAATCTAAGTATTTTAAAAAACTGAACAATCTGAGGGAGCTTGCTGGGAGTCAGCCAGGAAACAAGCTGAGTGGACCAATTTGCAAAACAGTTGACCTTGGTTATCTAATAAATTAATTGATGTTTAACTCCAGTTGTAGAGAGTGTGACCATATAAATGAATATCTAAACCAGAGCACTTTTGAGAAAGGGAGCACTATTAACAATGAGGCTAGGAGAACTGTTGTAAACTGACACTGTCCTAGGCAAATTAGTCACACAATTCCACCCTATGTAAAGGACCTAAGAGTCAAGCATGGTTCAATCAGGGCTCTTGTTTAATTTTTCTATGATAACCTTAGCCCGTTCCTTTTCTGTGTCTCAGTTTTGTCTTTAATTTGACCTCTCTCCTGCTTGTAAGATGCTGCCAACAATGATCTATACTTCATGGTTTCCCTTCACATCCAGGAAGACAGTGTGTGTTAGTTATTCACAACTACCTAACAAAAATCTTAAGCTTTTTTTGTCTTTCTAATGGCTACCCTTGAATACTATTTGCTAATTGGCTTAGGCTCTGACAAGGAAGACTAGAATGGTCAAATCAGGATCCATAGAAGCTGGTAGTGAGGATAATCCCACCCAAACTGCATGGAAGCTATATAATGGATTGGGGGGGCGGGTGGAATAGAATTGGAGAGATAACCACAATATCCATTATGCTGAGTTTTTCTGAAACAATGGAAAACTTCTAGGAAGTCTTAAACATGAAAGATTCCAGGTAACCTCTTTTAGCTTTTGTTATTTTTTTGTTTTTGTTTTTGAAATAACAGCTTTGTTGAGATCCAGTCACATACAATAAAATTCACTCTTTCGAAGCATACAATTCAGTGATTTTTTTTTAGCGTTTTCACAGAGTTGTGTAACCATCACCAGTTAACTTCAGAACATTTTCTCACTGCAAAAAGAAACCTCATGCCCATTAGCTGTCATTCCCCATTTCTCTCTCCCCCCAGCCCTTGACAACCATAAATTTAATTTCTCTCTATATAGATTTGCGTATCTTGGACATTTCATAAAAATGGCACTATATAATATGTAACCTTTTGTGACTACTTTCTTTTACAGCATAATGTTTTCAAGTTTCATTTATGTTGCAGCATATATCGTACTTCATTCCTTTTTATAGCCAAATAATATTCCATTTTATAGATATTCCACATTTTGTTTATCCATTCATTAGTTGAGTTGGATTTGGGTTGTTTCTATTCTTTGGCTATTATGAATAATGCCATTATGAACATTCCTGTACAGATTTTTGTGTAGACACTTATTTTTGTTTCTCTTGACTTTATACCTGACAGTGTTGTGTTATATGGTTATGTTCAGCCTTTCGAGGAACTGCCGGACTATTCTAAAGTGGCTGCACCATTTTACAATCACACCAGCAATATAGTTGTGTTCCCATTTCTCTACACTGTCACCAATATTTGTTATAGTGTGAGGTGGTATCTCACTGTGATATTGATTTGTATTTCTTTAATGGGTAATGAGGCTGAACATATTTTCATGTGCTCATTGACCATTTGTATATATTCTTTAGAGAAATGTTTACTAAAATCCCTTGCTGATTTTTAAATTGGATTTTTATCTTTTTATTATTGAGTTATAAGAGTTTTTTTTATATATTCTAGATTCAATTCTCTTATCAGATGTGTGATTTACAATTACTGTCTCCCATTTTGTGGGTTATTTTTTCCCTTCATTGATGGTGTCATTTGAAGCATAAAGTTTTTCATTTTCATGGTTCAATTTGTCTACTTTTTCTTTTGTCACTTGTGCTTTAGTGTCATATTGAAGAAACCATTGGTTAATTTAAGGTCACAAGATTTACACCTAAGAATTTTATAGTTTTAGCTCCTATATTCAGCTCTTTGATCAAATTTGTGTTAATTTTTGTATCTATATGAGACAGGGGTCCAACATCATTCTTTTGCATGTGGATATCCAGTTGTCCTAGCACCATTTGTTGAGAAGACTATTCTTTCACCATTGAATGGTCTCAGTACCCTTGTCAAAAATCAACTGACTATAGATGTATAGATTTATTTTTGGACTCAATTCTAGTTCATTTATCTACATGTCTGTCCTTATGCCAGTACAACATGATCTTGATTATTGCAAATTTGTTGTAAGTTTGAAACTTAGAAGTGTAAGTTCTCTAACTTTGTTCTTTTTTTTTCAAGATTTTTAAAATTCTTCTGTGTTTCTTCAGTTTCAATATGAATTTTGTAATCAGCTTCTCAATTCCTGTAAAACTGAAAGCTGAAATTTTGATAGGGGTTGTATTGGATCTGTAGATCAGTTTGAGTAGTACTGCCATCTTCACAATATTAAGTCCTCTGAACCATGAACATGGGATGCCTTTCCATTTACTTAGGTCTTTAATATCATCCAGCAATGCTTTCTAGTTTTCAGTGTACAGATCTTGCAGTTCTTTTCTAAATTTATTTCCCAGTGTTTTATTCTGTTTAGTGCTATTGTAAATGAAATTATTTTCCTAATTTTATTTAGGGATTGTTCATTGGTAGTATATAAAGATACAATTTAACTTTGCATATTGATCTTATATCCCATAGCCTTGCTGAACTTGTTTATTAGTTGTATTATTTTTTTATGGATTCATTAAAATTTTTTTTGTATAATGTCATGTTATCTTCAAAGAGAAATAATTTTACTCCTTTGTTTCCAATCTGGGTGCCTTTTTTTCCCCCTTGCCTAACTGCCCCAGCTAAAACCTCCAGTATGACATAAATATAAGTAATAAGAACAGACATCATTGTTTTGTTTTTGATTATAGGGGGGAAAGCTTTCAATTTTTCACTATTAATTATGATGGTAGCTGTGAATTTTTCATAGATACCCTTTAACGGGTTGAGGAAGTTCACTTATATTCCTAAATTGTTGAGTGTTTTTATCATAAAAGGGTGTTGAATTTTGTCACATGCTTTTTCTGTGTCTGTTGAGATTATCATGTGGTTGGGTTTCTTATTCTATTAATACAGTGTATTACACTGATTAATTTTTAGAAGTTAAACCAACCTTGCATTCCTGGAATAAATCCCACCTAGTCATGTTGTATAATTCTTTTTATATGTTGCTGGGTGTAGTTTGCTAGTACTTCACTGAAAATTTTTACACCTATATTCATAAGAGATGTTGGTCTATAGTTTTATTGTCTTGCAATGGCTTTGGTTTTGGCATCAAGGTAACATTGGCCTCATAGATTAGTTGGGAAATGTTTCCTCCTCTTCAAATTTTTGGAGAGTTTTTGAAGAATTCGTGTTAATTCTTCTTAAAATGCTTAGTAGAATCCACTAGGGAAACTATCTGGGCTTGAGTTTTTCTTTTGGATAATTTTTTAAAAATTACTATTTCAATGTCTTCACTTGTTATAGGTCTATTCAGATATTCTCTTTTTTTCTTGAATCAGTTTCAGTAGCTTGTGTCTTTCTAGGAATTTATTCATTTCATATAAATTATTTAATTTGTTAATAGTTGTTTATAGTATTCCTTTGTAATCCCTTTTATTTCTATAAGTTTGATAGTAATGTCTCCTCCTTCACCACTGATTTTAGTAATTTGAGTCTTTTCTCTTTTGTTCAGTCTAGTTAAATTGTTATCAATCTTGTTGATCTTTTCAAAGAACCAACGTTTGGTTCCATTGATTTTTCTATATTGTTTTTCCATTCTCTATTTCATTTCTTTCCACTTTAATTTTTATTATTTTCCTACTTATGCTTACATTGAATTTAGCTTGCTCTTTTTTTTCCAGTATTTTAAGGTAGAAGTTTAAGTTATTAATTTGAGATTTTTTTTCTTTTTTAAATATACGTGTATATCCCTATAAGTTTCTTTCTGTACTGCTTTAACCATATACCATGAATTCTGGTATGTTGTAGTTTTATTTCCATTCACTTTAAGGTACGGAAATAGGACACATTAAAATTCCACACAGCTCATTGTTTTTACCTAGATTCAGCCATTTTTCTTGAATAAAGTCTCCTGAGACAGTTGCAGGTCTTTTGTTAATCTCCAGAGTTCTGAAAAAGTTAATTTTGACAATTTTTTTTGCAAGTGTTCACATTGCTTGTATGGAAGAAAGGATTTTCAGAGGTCCTTTCTCTGCCATTCCCAAGTGCTCTCCTCTAGGTGTTATTTGGCATGAAGCATTTTTATCCCGTCTAGAATGTACTGGCAGTTCTGTTTAGGCACTAGGTGGGGACAAATTGTAGATAAAAACAGTTCAAAATGGTTAAAATAAAAATAGCTTAAAATTACTAGTCATCTATTGATAAGCTATGAGGACAAACTTTTCCCTTAAGACACCTGAGTTTTTAAAGGTCCTTGGGGAAAAAAAAATAAAGGTCCTTGGAAGCCATCATCAATTAAGTTTAAAATCTGCTCTGTTTATTTACTCTTCTCAGCCCCTTAGCCTCATCATTTCTACCTGAGGGTAAATGGGCTTTTGGAAATTTACCCTAAGGGTTAAAAATAATGGTGATAATGATTTTCTACTTGTTCAGAACCACCATGCTAAGGGAAGAGGAACTAATTCTTATATAATCTAGGCTGCTCCTCCTTTGGTACATAAATTAGTTATTTCCACGAAATTTATTCTATGTGCAAGCATTAAGCATAATAAACAAATTTGTTGAGAAATTTTCCATTTAGGTTACCTATTTATAGAGTTACCTTTCATAGGGAGGCAATTTTCTCATTCCCCACAGCTAGAAGCAGGGACCCATTGGACCCATCATTAGTCTTGGTATTCACTCTCCAATAATTTGTTAACCTCGCAATGGGGTAGATCAAATACATAAGAATTAAAGGAAGCTCTATGACCATTTGACAGGGAAATGCAAGAGGAGAAAGATTACAAATAATCAATGGAGTTGGCAGTTAGAGGTTTTTTGATAACTTAGTGACAGCAGAACTGTGTTAATGAGGCATAGGGGAGTTAAATAATTCACCCAAGGTCAAACAGCTAGTAAATGGACCTAAACCCTTGCAATTTTTGGCATTTGGAAAGTGAAAGCAGTAAGGAGGGTCTTATTTCAATAATTTGCTCTACCACTGGGATAGCTTTGGAATTTACTTGGGCTCCTCAATCCTCATTACCACTGCTCTGGCCAGAGCTTCTCAAACTTTATTGTGTGTGTGAATCAGCTGGGGATTTTGTCAAAATACAGACCCAAATTCAGCCTGTCTGGAGTGGAGCCTGAGATTCAACATTTTTAATAAGCATCCAGGCAATGCCCACACTGGTGTATAGATCTCAGTCTGAGTGGCAAGGCTCTGGCCATCCATATCATCCCTATTATCCATATCTGGATTAACAGCAACATCTTTCTAAATGTTCTTGCTCTCCTCCAGGTGGCTAGGAGAATTTTGCAAGAAGTTTTTCTGTTTGTTTTTTTAATTACTCAAAGCTATTAATATTACCAGTGCTCCACTTATTCCTATACTTGTATATATCCTCCAGCCTTCCATCTGCCATCCTTCCTTTAGCTATGGCACCTTAGCATTCCAAAAAGATGGAATTTAATATTTTTATGTTAACTTGAAATATTTTACTGACCTCTTACCATACATGGTACATTAAGAGTCAGGCTATGTCCTAACCTAAGACTGACTAGGAAGGGGAAACTTTCACTAGCATTTATAAGTTCCTATATTACAGTGCCTTTCCCAATCTCTTTTCACTTGTGTGCTCTCCCATCACCGTGACCAGCTCATCTGGTCCATGGGCCTTGATTTGCTCTATGATTTATATCACTAACCCTTGCTAGGTACATACATTCATCAGTGGAACTGAATTCCTGTCAGTGGGCTATAAAATGTATATGTGAGAAAGAGATAGGAAATAACCTAATATTCTGAAGAAGGAACAAAAAGAAAGTAGTTGCATTATGTTTGGTGATTCACAGCTATTCCAAGAGGGTCTACTGTTGGATCACTTAGAGAGAATAAATGAGAGGCAGATTCAAAAATTTTATGCCTTTCTTTGATTTGCAATTGAACTAGCTCATGATTAATATTAGTAAAGGTATTATTCCACACTGAAATGAAATGCCCTGAGGATTTTAGTATCATCCCTTTCTGGCTCCTAGTGTTGGAGTACCCAACAGGCAGACTAAGCACATTTATTTATTTATTCATGCAACAAATATTTATTGAGCATCTTTTATGTGATAGGAACTGTTTTAAGTGATGGGGAGCTTCTGCTCTTGTGGAATTTACATTTTAATGGAGCAGACAGGCAATAAAAAAGAAAATCCGCAGGCTAGTGTGAGAGAGGGGCTACAAGGTGCTGCAGGGCTTCTCTGAAGAAATGACATTTGAGCAAAGACCTGAATGAAGTGAGAGAGTAAGCCACACAAATATGCAAGAAAGGGGAGAACCATGCAGTGAGAAGTACAAGTGCAAAGCCCCTGTGAAGGAGCACATTTGGCTTCTTTGAGAAACAACATATAAGCCTTTCTTTCCTTCTCTCATTCTACTCCAGCCCTGTCTCAGCCTCCTGAGTAGCTGGGACTACAAGCATGCACCACCTGGCTAATTTATAATCTTTCTGTAGCAAAGAGGGCTCGCTATGTTGCCCAGGCTGGTCTTGAACTCCTGGGCTCAAGCGATCCTCCTGCCTCAGCCTCCTGAGTAGCTGAGACTACAGGCACATGGTACCAGACCCGGCTAATTTCTCTACTTTTTGTAGAGATGTGGGTCTTGCTCTTGCTCACACTGGTCTCGAACTGCTGGCCTCAAGTGATCCTCCAGCCTTAGCCTCCCAGAGTGCTAGGATTTGAGCCACGGCAACCAGCCAAATGTCTTAATCAAACTCTGGATGCCCCGCAAATCTGGGACCAGGTATATTATCAACCAGAAATTCTTGGCACAGCAGCAATGGAAGACCTAGTTTGACCAAGTACACAATGGGAAGGTGAGATGTGGAGCTCTTTTTGTTTCACATCCATCTTTTGAAGTCTGGAAATATGATAGAACTTTATACTTTTGGAGAAGCTTCTTCCTGCTTAGATTTTAGTAATACCTTGACTGCTCCATATCCAAGAAACAACAAATAGAAAATTGGTCCTCCTGTCTCTTGGTTTGAAAAGTGCTTTCAGGGAATATTAGTAAAAATTAAGCTTATAGAGGCCTAATAAATTGAGTTCAAAGATGAAAAGTTCTAAAATTTTATCATAATTTTATGTTTGAGTCTATAGGTGGGTAAGGATGGCTCAGATGTTTGTTTACATTTTAAAATAATGGATTTGGATTTTTTATTTTTGTGGATGAGCATAAGAAATTATGCCAGACCGAATGCCATCTCAAAGATAAATCTTAGTTCCTCATAAGTGGAAGCTAAAAATAAAATCAGCTTGAGAGTGTCTGCAGGTCATTCTGAAACATATAACTTCTCAGGGTTACCACATGCAGTTGTGCTCAAGGTGGTCTAGTATTAATGACATTAATATTAAGACTCCAGGGACAGTGAAAATGAATAGTGATTTTTAAAACGAGCTCGAATCCAACTGTGCTGAAGAATCTTTATACGGGTTCAATGTCAACTTTGTGATCACATTTAAGTCCTGAAATGGAAAAGCCTAAAGATATGTACTGTTCCGACTGGAGCTGATTACCAAGTCCCCAGAGCTGCTGATATTTTTATAATTTAAGCAATGTTCAGAATCTACACTAAAAAGAGTAAGAATTTTGATAACAATTACAACCTTAGGGACCCAAACAATACATTTCCAAGGAGTGCAGTAAAGGTGAATTAGTATTTATCTCTATGATATCACTGATTCCCTGAACTTGACCCTTTCTTTGCTTTCAAAGTTCCCAGCAAACTTTTGTTTCATTGTGAAAGTGTTTAAGTAACAAAGGTGGATGTTCCAAAATTATAAATGATGATTTGAAATTAAGTTGCCTCTCACTAGAGCAAGTCTATCTAGAACATTTGTAGTGACAGGGCATGCTCTGGATAAGGGAAATAAAAGAGGAGCATCCCAAAGAGGATGTGCTAACTCAGTGTGACACATAATAAACTCTAGATTCTGTCTCCATAGATTTTTACTTATGCCACTTGGTTTTCGGTTAAAATTTTAGAAGAAAGAAATAAAAAGTATGTTGCTTGCTTAGACACTGAGTAGGTTAACAAAGACCAGAGCTTAACATACCCCTTAAAGAGAGAATATTTACATGTGTGTGAGGGGGTTACTTTCAATGGGAGAAAAGAATTACATCATGTGGTTATACAAAGAATACATGATCTTTAAGTCAGTGAAATTATTTTTCTGATTATAGTGGTGGCATGACCCATAAAGTTACATCTTTTTCTTTTTTGTCCTTTTTTAATTTTTTCAGTCTCAGCTTAAATATTACCTCCTCAGAGAAGCCTGCTTGGACCATCAATTATAAAGTTGCTTTGTTTTCATTTTCTGCCAGATATTTATTATACCTGATTCTTTCTTTGCTTATTGATTTATCTCTTTACTGTCTCCCCTACTTCAGAATGAAAGGTCTATTCCATGGATAAAAAGGGTCCTTGCCTGTCTTGTTCACTGTCATAGCACCTGTCTCAGTCCATTCAGGCTGCTATAACAAAATACCATAGACTGGGTGGCTTATAAACAACAGAAATTTATTTCTCACAGTTCTGGAGGCTGGGAAGTCCAAGATCAATACACCTGTAGATTTGGTGGCTGGTGAGACCCCAATTCCTGGTTCATAGATGGTGTGTTCTCTCTGTGTCCTTGTGGAAGGGGTGAATGAGCTCCCTTGGGCCTATTTTGTAAGGACACTAACCTATTCATGAGGGCTCTACCTTTGTGACCTAATCACCTCCCAAAGGCTCCATCTCAAAATACCCTCACATTAGGAATTAGGTTTCAACATACAAATTTTGGGGAAACACAAACATTCAGATTATAGCAAACCTAAATTATGCCCAACATAACATAAAGATTTTTTTTCTTTTTCTTATTTATTTATTTATTTTTAATTTGGGGGGGGTCTTCTGGTAAAGACTGGAAAACCTGCTAGACAAACTCTTAAGAGAGCTGTAACATTGATAACATAAAGATTTATTGACTGAGTAAATGAATGAATTAATGAATAAGGATTGAAAAAATTTTGTAAACTTCCAATTTTGTTATATAAACATAACATAATCCTCAGACCCAAACCAGAGTTAACACATAGAAAAAGAATACTGGCCAGACAAAATTTATTAATGATAATAGATGTAAAAATTCTAAATAAAATGCTAGAATAACAAATACAACCACACATTAATAGAATTATTCACTATGACCAAGTAGGTTTTTCTTCAGAGTTTCAGTACTCTTTCAAAAAAACTTTTCTTTAAAAAAATTGACAAAGTAACACAGGAATATGATTTAAATATTTTTTGAAATGGGACAGAAGCACAGAAAATTGAAAGTAATGTCTTTTATAGATTCTTACTCTAAATTCTAGTTCCACCTTCTGTATTTCTTCCCTTTTCATTACCTCTCCATTTGGCCAGATACATCGACATTGCCAAGGTTAATAACATTTCAGCCCCTTCATTATCATAAATAATATTGCAGTGGTCTGTGGCAGAAGGGAAGATTGGTACAATATGAAATCAGAGTGATAGGAAGTGGTCAGATAATTTAGGACAACTAATTTTTAAGACTTAAATAATTTTTAGTCTAAATTTTAATATAGATCTGAAAGTTCTCATCAACGTAAGATGCAAAATAGAAATAAGAAGTGTATAACTCTGGAAAAGGAACAGAGAAATTTATAATTATTTATAAATAAATTTATAATTTATAAAAATTTATAAAATACATATTAGGGTACAAATTATATTCTTATTATTTCACTCATATTTATTTTATCCAAATCTTCTGACCCTATTTATTTTTTGTCTGGTATAGACTGAATGTTTGTGTCTTCACAAAATTTATATGTTGAAATCTTAACCCTCAGTGTGATGGTATTAGGAGTAGGGCCTTTGGTAGGCGATTAGGTCATGAATGTAGAGGCCTCATGAATGGGATTAGTTCCCTTATAGAAGAGACTCCTGAGGACACCCTTAGATCTGCTGCCATGTGTAGACACAGCGAGAAGACAGCTATCCATTAATATGAACCAGGAAGTGGTCCTTGCCAGGCACCAAATCTGCCCGTGTCTTGATCTTGGACTTCCCATTCTCTAGAACTATAAGAAATAAATTTCTGTTGTTTATAAACCAGAAGAGAGAACAAGACAGATGGAATGCTTGAAGAGATAATGGCCAAGAGTTTTCCAAAATTAATGAAAGACAACAAGATATAGATCCATGAAGCCCAAAAAACCACAAACAGAATCAAAACAAAAAATAAAATAAAAAATACCCGTGGTCAAACTTCTGAAAATAAAAGCTTAAAGAGAAATCTTGAAGCAGTCAGAGGGAAAAAAAATTACAGTCAGAGAGTCAAAGATAAGAATTACAACAAAAATTTTTTGAATTTTTGTTTGAAAACAAAGTTACAGGCATCATACTTCACTTTAAAATTATATCACAAAGCTATAGTAATGAATCCATTATGGTACTGGCAGAAACACAGACAAGTGGGCAAGTGGAACAGAATAGCCCAGAAATATATCCAAACATATATGGTCAACAAATTTTTGACAAGGGTAACAATAGGACATAATAGGGAAAGGATAGTTTCTTTAATAAATGGTGCTGCAAAAACTGTATTTCCATGTGAAAAAGAATGAAATTGGACCTGAATCCTACACCATACAAAAATATCAACTCAAAATGGTTAGAATACCTAAATGTAAGATCTAAAACTATAAAACTCCTAGAAGGGAACCCAGAAGGTAAAAAGCTCCAAGACATTGGCAATAATTTTTTTGTATATTACATCAGAAACTCAGGCTACAAAAGCAAAAATAAATAACCAGGACTACATCAAACTAAAAAGCTTCTGCACAACGAAGGAAATAATCAACAAAATGAAATGGCAGCCTATAGATTGGGAAAAATATTTGTAAACCATGTATCTGATAAGGAGTTAATATCCACAATTTATAAAGAACTCATACAACTCAATAGTAGAAAAACAAATAACCTGATTTTAAAATGAGCAAAGGACTTGAATAGACATTTTCCTGAAGAAGACATAAAAATGGCCACCGGTTATATTAAAAAGATGATCAACATCACTAATCATCAGGGAAATCAAAATCAAAACCTCTATGAGATACCACCTCACACCCATTTGGATGACTATTATTGAAAAGCCAAAGATAACAAATGTTGGCAAAAATGTTGTGGAGGAAAGGGAACACTTGTACGCTGTTGGTGGGATTGTAAATTGGTACAGCCATTATGAAAAACAGTATGGAGGTTCCTAAAGAAATTAAAAATAAAACTATCATATGGCCCGACGATCCCTATTCTGGGCATATACCCAAAGGAATTGAAATTACCACCTCAAAAAGATATCTGCCCTCCCATATTCATTGCAGCATTATTCACGACAGCCAAGATATGGAAATAACCTAAGTGTTCATTGATAGATGAATGTATAAAGAAAATGTGAAATACACACACACATCACGAACATTATTCAGCCTTAAAAAAGGAGAAGATCCTGCCATTTGCCATAACATTGACTAACCTGGAGGACATTATACTAAGTGTAATAATCCAGACATAGAAAGAAATACGTTGTATGACCTCATTTATATGTGTAATCTTTTAAAAAGTCAAATATACAGAGGTAGAGAAGAAAATAGTGGTTACCAGGGGTGGTGGTTGGGGGAAGGAAATGGGGACATGTATGTAGGTCAGAGAATTCAAAGTAGCAGATATGCAGGATGAACAAGTCTAAAGATCTAATATACAACATGAGGACTATAAGTAAGAGAATTGTACTGTAGGCCAGGTGTGGCGGCTCACGCCTGTAATCCTAGCACTCTGGGAGGCCGAGGCAGGAGGATCGCTCAAGGTCAGGAGTTCAAGACCAGCCTGAGCAAGAGTGAGACCCTGTCTCTACTAAAAATAAAAAGAAATTAGCTGTACAACTAAAAATATATAGAAAAAATTAGCCAGGCATGGTGGCACATGCCTGTAGTCCCAGCTACTCGGGAGGCTGAGGCAGAAGGATTGCTTGAGTCCAGGAGTTTGAGGTTGCTGTGAGCTAGCCTGATGCCACGGCACTCTAGCCCAGGCAACAGATCAAGACTCTGTCTCAAAAAAAAAAAAAAAACCAAAAAAAAAGAATTGTACTGTATTTGGGATTTCAAGTAAATGAGTAGATTTTATCTGCGCTTGCCACAAAAACAAAAAACAACGGGTAACTATGTGAAATGATGGATATGTTAATTTGCTTCATTATAGTAATGATTTTACTATCTATATTAGGGTATGAACTCACAGGGTGGAATGAGAAAGAATTCTCAACATAAAGATTAGGATAGGTTTTAAAGAATAGGTTTATTTTACTTTCCGAGGCAGGAAAGGGAAATGCACGACAGAAAGAGAGAAGAAGTGCTGGCTCCCAGGGTAAGGGGTTCGGGTTTTTATTGGGATAAAGGGGGAAAAAAGTTATTGCTGCAAGCTGGTAATAGGAGAGGGCTGTGAGAGTAGAGGGCCAGTTTGGTACTGCCTCCATGGCCGGAGGGTTAGTTCCCAATTCCACCACTGGAATCACTCGTGGTACCTCCACAACTGAAAGTTCAGGCCAAATTGGTCCTCTACTCTTAAAAAGAAGGGTTGTTTTTCTTCCTACTTCAGTCTAAAACCCTCATAAGTCCTCCATGTCTTCTCTTCTTTTTAGTTTAAAAATACACCTTTTTCCTAAGGTAATTGTCAGTGGAATTTATATTATCTGCAGGGAAACTAATCCATAGGCATGTGGTCTGTTTCCATGGAAGCAATAAGACACAAGCACACAAATTGCTACAAATAGCAAATAAATTAATACAAGTAAAATTCTGGAAACCATGCCTGGCATATAGTAATCACTAATAAATGTTATCTCTTGTTATTCTACTAGAATGTAAGCTCTGTGAAGATAGGGATTTGCCTTTGTTTTTGTGTTTTTTTTCCTTGATGAATCCCCAATGTCTGGAATAGGGCCCTGTGCTTAATAAAAATCATATAATAAATATTTGTTGGATGAAAAAAGACTTGAGAAGATAGTACTAGTTGCCATGGATTCTTCGCTCCTTCCTTAGTAACAGAATCCAGACTTTTGTCTGCGCATTTTACCTTCTGGAATGTTTTCCGGCTTTCTTTGAAGCTAGTTTTGGTCAATGAAGTATAAACTGAAATGTTTTGTGGAACTTTCATAAAGGCCATGCAAAGAAAACTGCATCATCCGGAAGTGCTCTTCATTGCCCTTATGCCTTTTCTCCTCCTTCTGGCCTGCCACAAAGATGCCTGCGGCTGCAGCTGCCATCTCGAACCATGGAGAACCTTGAGAGTCAAAACCATGTGCTAAGGTGGTAGACAGAAATATAGTATCTTGAGGCCTTTATGTTACCAGAGAGCTGCCCATCCAACTCAGGAATACCTACTTCCTGACTTCTTTTACATGAGAAATACATTTCTATATTTTTGAGCCACTGTTGTTTTAGGGATTTTGGTTAAATGTTGCCAGACTAATCCTACACGTGCCAAATTGATGATTTTAAACTACAGCACTAAGGCCAATTATTCAACTCTGAGTCCTGTACAACAATCTTTGACAATATTTTATTGAGAGAAAGATGGGAGACCAGTAATGGAATCAACAAGAATAAAGAGACTGCCCATAGCTCTTAAGTATTACTTTTTTACACTATGAATTATAGGAAGAAGATGATTGCTTGACACAATTAGTCAGGAAAGGTTGCAAACTGGAATTTTGAAAACCAATTAACAGATGGCACAGTGGTATTTGGTAAAGTAGTCTGAGTAGGACATTTTAGCCTTTATGACTGATTATATGACTTTAACAGAGGACACATACTTTGTGGAAAGGGAAGCCCATATATATTGAATACCTATAATGAATTAACTTCTTTCACATACATGAATTTATTTAAACATCACATCTGGAAAGGTGGGCATTATTTGCTACATTTTATACATAAAGAAACCAAGGCTACAGATATTCGATTGACTTGCCCTCATTCATAATGTAAGTAAGTAGAGGAGGCAGGATTTGAACCTGTGTCTGTGTGGCCCCAGAGCCTTTGCTTTTCCTCAATACCCCTCATTTCCACACAAACACATAAGTGCATTCTCAAAGGCCAACGATCTGTGTTCCCCATCACATGCCTAAAGACAGACAGCACATTTATTTCCTTTGACATAATCTGCCTTTACTTTTTCATTCCCTGCCATTTAGGAAACTTGAGGCCCATTGCTTTAAATCCATTTTTATTTTTCACACACTTTGTTTCCAAATGACAGATTCCTATTCACAAGGTGACAGTGGCTCCTTAATATTATACTTCCCTCAACCACTCTGGCTAGAGCCTGTCCTTCCAGTGCCAATAAAATGCAGGTGACTCAAATTGAGATGAATAACATCTCATCAGACCAGCTGGAGAGAGTGGATGGCCTGTTTGGCCACACCTAGTTCTTCTCCTTCTCAGAATTTTTCTTATTTACTAAATACTACCTCAAGCTTGGTCCAACTCCTGTGTCCCCTATTTCAGTGAATGTTACCACCCTCCTTCCTGTTGCCTAAGCCAGAATCCTCTGAATCACTCTTAACTCCTCTCTCCCTCATTCATCACATACAGGAGGTAGCAAGCCCCCTTTCCCCACCTCATATGTGTAAGATTCATCCACCCCTCATTTCAGGCTACCACCGCCTCTTAGTGAGATAACTGCTACTTTTTCTCTTTACCTCCTGTTTGTTCTATAACTAGTGCGGTTACTCTAATATGCAAATACTCCCCTTTTTATTTCAACTTTTATTAAGGTATAACTTACATGCAGTAAAGTGCCTAAATCTATATGGTTTGATGTATTTTTAAATATGTATATCAGATCCAGATATAGAACATTTCCGGCACTCCAGAAAGCTCCTTCATGCCCCAATTTGAGTCATATTCCACCCCCAAGGTAACTACTATTCTGCCTTCTGTCACCATAGACTAAAAGTCTATGACTTCAAAAATTTACGTAAGTGGAATCATATAGTAGGTTCTCTTTTGCATCTGACCTTTTCACTCAACATTATGTCTGTAATAGTATGTGGCATGTATAAGTAGCTCATTCTTTTTTATTGCCATGAATTTAATTTTATGAATATATCTCAATTTATTTACCTTTTTTAATGTTGGTAGATATTTGGTCATTTCTAGGTTTTAGATAATTATGAATAAAACTGTTATGAACATTTTTGTGTATATCTTTTGGTTGACACAACCAGTTGTTCTGCTACGTATATAACCTAGAGGGGAATTGCTGGGTCATAGAACATTACTAGGCATTGTACATCAGAATTCCAATTACTCCAAATCCTCATTAACTCATGGGGTGGTCAATCTTTTTATTTTTTGAGACAGAGTCTCGCTCTATTGCCCCAAGTACAGTGCAGTGATGTCATCATAGCTCACTGCAACTTCAAACTCCTGGGCTCAAGCGATCCTCCTGCCTCGGCCTCCCAGAGTGCTAGGACTATAGGCATGAGCCATCGTGCCTGGTCCCAATCTTCTTAACTTTAACCATTCTGGTGGCTTTTAAAATCTTTCTATGATACTTTACATGGATAAAGTCCAAACTCCGTAACATAAGGGCCCTTCATAATCTGCCTTTTGCTGTGCAGCCTTATCTCCAATCACTACCCACCTTGACTTTAAAGTTGTAGTCATACTAAAGTACTTATGGGTCCTTGAGTGTTCTTGTTTGGTTTTATTCTCTTTTTTTGTTTTGTTTTGTTTTTTTTTTTTTTGCCTCTTGGCCTTTGCACTTAAAATTCTCGTGTATCTTATTTTCATTTGGATTAAGTCTTTCTCATCCAGTGAGTCTCAGCTTGGACAACACTTTCTATTATAACACTTTCCCAACCTCCAAGATTCAGTTAAATACCCTTCAATGTGCATCTTCAGTTGTATTGATTGCTTACTCCTTCCTTAAATTGCATCACACTATTTTGTAATTGCCTATTGCCTTGTCAATTTTTCCTAAGGGCAGGGACTGTGTCTTGTTCATTTTTGCATCCCCAGTGCTTAAAAGAGTATGGGCACATATTATAGGAGCTTAATAATGTGTTGATTCTTCTGCCTCAGCCTCATGAGTAGTTGGGACTACTGGCGTGCACCACCACGCCCAGCTACTTTAAAGCTGTTTTTTTTTTTTTTTTAAGATGGGGAGGGGAGTTTCACTATGTTGCCTTGGCTGGTCTTGACCTCCTGGCCTCAAGTGATTCTCCTTAATCAGCCTCCCAAAGTGCTGGGATTATAGGCATAAGCCACCACACCTGGCCAAGTTGTGCTTTTGACAAGTGATGAAGAGGGAAAAAACACAGAGTATTAAATAATGAATTATTCAATCCATAGAATTAGGCCATCTTAAATCTTATTTTAGTAAACAAATATGAACTGGTAGGAGGGGATAAGAATTTTTCACAATACACATGCCTCCAATGATTCAGTTTCTGCAATTCTCAACTGAGGCAGAACATTAGAATAATCTGAGAGCTTTTTAAGAATACCTATACCCAGAGATCCACCTCTGGAGTTTCTGAGTTGGGCTAGAATGGAATCTTTATAAGGCTTGCTCAAAGTAAAACAGAATATGGGGTATAGTCAGAAAGTTCTGGGGAGAAAAGTGATTTATTGACAAGAAACAAGGGTTGAAAAGTCAGTAAACAGTTTCCTGGCATGCTGTGAAACTATACAGTCTGTTGTGGTTCATATTAAACTGTCATTTCCAGTGGGAAATGACCTCCTTTAATGTGGGGTCAGGTGGAAAGAAGAGAATCATATATACAAGGTAGTATGGCAAACATCTAAGCATCTATTTGCTCTTAAATTGGAACATCTGTTACCAAAATAAGAAACTTGGCTATCCAGATGAGGTCTTAATATATGAGGTCTTTCTTGAATGTGACATATTTGAAATATGCTAAATAATAAAGTTAGGTATGAACTTCAGAGAATTGGGCCCCCAAATATTTGGACTGAGTCTATCGAAACAATGGTTGGTGTCAATCCAATCTATTCTTCCTTCCTCCAACTGCCCTTTTAGGTATTAATATAAATGGCATGTACTGGCAGGATTCTCCTCCACTCCTCTATGGGGCCCACAACAACTTCCAAGCAGGATTTATACCTAATCTTAAGCTGGATCTCAGATACGGCCTCCCTGATCCTTGAGAACGTGATAAACTGACTCAACTGTCAATTCCACGGCCAGCAAGAGTCCAGAGCCCTTCCTGCACAGTCTGGAGGGCGTACATCTCACAGTCTCGTCTGCATGCTGGGCTTCTGGCTCCTCTGCCCCATTCCATTCTGAGTATGCCAATCTGTATATGAAATCCAGTCCCTCTGTTGGTTTCCACATAAACCCCTGCTCCTACAGGTAGCCTATTTCCTATTTAAAGAGCAGGGGTTTATGGGGAAGTGATTATATCACACAGAACACATTAAACAACTTTTAAAAACCATTTTAGATATTTCTATTTTAAAAAGTCTCCCTTAGGAATTTACTTATTTTTTTCAACATTTTTTTTATTGTGGTAAAATACACATAACAAAATTTACCATTTTAACCATTTTTAACTGGTAAGTTCAGTGGTATTAAGTACATCCACATTGTTGTGCAACCATCACCACCATCTCCAGAACTCTTTTCATCTTGCAAAACTGAAATTCTATACTTATTTAGCAATAACTCCCTATTTCCCCCTCCCCTCAGCCCCTGGAAACCACAATTCTACTTTCTGTTTCTATGAATTTGATTACTCTCCCTTAGGAATTTAGAGGCCAGTTGTTAATTTAATATTTTCTCCACCTTATTACAAACCTTTGCTGGGGTTAGAGGTGGGCCTGAAACAAAAAGGGTGGCCTTGCTTTCCTCATCCTGTTCAAACTTAGCTACCAGACTGCTTCTCGCCCCCTCAGCCCATCCCCCTTGTGAACCGTGGAGAAGAGAGAGGAAAGGGCAGGAAGAGACTCAGAGAGGACGTTAGGAGAGGCACTCAGTGGGTGTTAGTGCTCATGGCTTGGGAAAGAAAAACTAAAACTACCAAAAAAACCCAGAAACTATTAATATATTGTTCCTCTTTGCTGCACGTGGTTCCCCTCTCATTCCTTCTCACACCTTTCTCCAGTAGTATTTGTGCTCCTGAGATCTAGTGTCCTTGCGTTTGGGTAGATTCTGGCCTGATCCTTACTTTCACTAAACTTCTGATATTTTATTCATCATGATTTTTGATATTAATTTTTTAATAACAGCTTTATTAAGATATGATGCACATATCATAAAATTCACCTTTTTTAAAGTGAACAGTTCAGTGGTTTTTAGTACAGTCATAGAGTTGTGCCACTATTGCTACTATCTAATTTTAGAACATGTTCATCACTCAAAGCTTTAATTTTCATTTTAAAAAACATTACATTAAATGTTATTTCTCTTGACTACTAAATTTTTGTGATTACCTCAGAATTACCTTATTAAATTCTGTGCCCAAGGAAAGTACCCTGCTGATCTCACCCTATTCTTGGCCCTTCTAGGTGTCCCTGGCAGATGAAGTTTGGGGCATTTTCTGCCTTCGTTGACTCTACTGGACAAATGGTACTTGTCAGCATAGCAGGTAAATGTAAAGTCATCTGTTGAAGAAGGAAATGGGACTCATATTTGCCACTGCCTACTCTGGGCCATGTATTTAGTATACAGATACTATTTAATTTTTATAACTATATACAGTAGATAGTATTATACTATTTTATAGATGGAGAAGCTGAGACTCAGAGAGGTTCAGCAACTTTTCCAGGGTCACACAGTGAGAGATGGAGCCAAGATTTAAAGAGAACTGTATTTGAGTCTAAATTATGGGTTCTTTTCCATGGTTCTACTTTTGAGTAGTAAGAGGAGTAACCTTGAGATCAAAGAAAGCAGAAGGGAAATGACAGATAAATTTAAAAGTTTCAGATCTCTAAGTTCTCTAGCTAAATCTGAAGGCCAGGGTAAGGAGTGAAGGCAAATTGAAGAGGCAAAAAGGGTGGGAGATTTCTTATTTGTTCTCAAGAGGTAGGAAATTTCCTATTTCTTAAGCACACAGCTTCATAATTTGAGAAGACTGGAGTCTCTTCCTAGGACACACATTGATGCATTAAAATGTTTTCCTACACCACTTGATATTTTTAGTCCACTATGAATGTGTATTTCAAAGTGCCTTGTAAAGGTCATGATTGCTCATCTTTCAGTTTTCATTGAAACTCACATAGCATATTTATGACTTCCTCCATGTCCCACATTATGTTGTAGTAGGTCTTTGTCTAACTAACTTCACAAAGAATGCTTATTTAGTTCAGATGCTATGTTTAGGGAGATACAGACAAAACTAAATAAATATAGGCCCCATTCTCTTAAATGGGTGGCTCAGAGAACCTGAAGCTGGCAGAAAGCCTGCTGCTCATGATGCCCTTTCACGTTAACAGGATTCTTACCCTTTCTTAGATGCCTCTTCTCTAAAATAAGAGGGGGCTAGACCAGAACAGTGTTTTTCAATTAGAGGAGGAAGGAATGACATCCAAATTATCCAAAGCATTTTTTAAACTCTCTGGAACCTGATCCACCCTCCCATGCCCACTCTCAATGGAAGTCTCAGATTCTGTTATAGCTACTGTCACTCCCCCTATTATTCTGAATGAGAACTACTAGCTGGGGCATCTCCGAGGATACTTCCAGATCTAACATTCTACAGGTCTACAGACTTCCAAGACAGAGGTGAGTGAAGTATTAACATTGCATATAAACAAAGAGGCTTGTGAATCAGGTGGCTCAGACTCAGGGATGCTGAGCAGATGACTGCATGAAGCTCTCAGGGTGGAAACCTCTTGGCTGTAACCTTTTCCCCTGAGTTCTCAGAGAGCACATTGAAGGCCATGCCCCTGGCATAACTGAGGAAACACTGTGTTGGCATCTCACTGCTTGCTTGTCTTTTAGGCATGACTGATCCATAGGGAGGAGACTAAAGATCTTCTTTTATTCACAATCAGCCTGCTGTGAGCCAGCACTTAGTATACCTTCCTCATCTCCAGAGACAATGGAAACAGGATAAGCAGGTCAGACAGAAAAACTGCACAATGGTGACTTGGCTTTCCTTCTTATAGGGCCTCACTGTCATCATGGGGCCCACACCACACACACATTTTCCAAACAAGCACACTTGTTATAAACATGTGTGCATTGGTCTATAACTTGCCAACACACTACATGTATACTCTGTCCTAACAATTGGTGAGCATCTGCATACACATGTACACATATCCTTTCTCTCACATTTTGTCCAAACATACACATATAACCTGTCCATACACAAATAAATTTTCAAAAACATAACCTATCCATACATAGGCACAGATGTCCCAAAGCTACCCCTCTCCCTCTCTCTCTGTCTCTGTCTCTCTCTCTCTCATGCACACACACACATGCATTCTGTCCACTTCCATACACACATGTATACATACTACATCTAATCCTCACCCTCTGAAATATCCTGTCACACACATTTACAGACTTTGTCCCTGCCACTTTATCCACACCTCATACTTAGCTGCCACGAGCACTTTCTCTCATACACACACAAAAACACAGTGCACTTGCACTCAGTCCATTCACACACTTGTTTCTCCTCTATAGTACACACTTAGCTCCCTACACCATGCCCACCTCCACCCTCATATGAACCTGACCACATACACATATATCACACTTTGCCCCACCATCCTCTCCATACCACACTTGATTCCACCAACCATCTTTATTCTTGTGTAAACATACAATGCGTACACTTGTGCATGTGTGCACACACACACAACCTGTGAAGGCTGCCGCTACTCAGCCTTCACAGCTGACACACATTCCCCACCCTCACCCCATGGATATCATACATCTTGACCACCACCCCCAGTACTTTTGCATCTCCCCCCTCCACACATACACCACATGCTCTGCTCAAATACACACAATAACTTCATCCCGAATAGCTCTCCCTTTCCCTCACATATTACAATATTGAAAGAATGGTGAAATATATAAGAATTTTGGGTTATTGGAGGTAATCATTGCACTTACCACACTTACAAATAGTTCATTCTTTCATGTTGAAGAAGTAGCTTGGGGTTTCTGTTAGTAACTGTATTTTGGAATAACGCTAACATTTCCCCATGGACATGTAGTCAGTTACCACACATTTTCAATTGTTATACCAAGTTCCTTTTGTTGGTGGCAGTGGTGTTGTTTTGAGATAGGGTCCCTCTCTGTAACCCAGGCTAGAGTGCAGTGGCATGATCATAGCTCACTGCAACCTTGGAATCCTGGGATCAAGCGATCCTCCTGCCTCAGCCTCCTGAATAGCTGGGACTATAGGTACACACCACCATGCCCGGATAATTAAAAAAAAATTTTTTTTGAAGAAACGGGGTCTCGCCGTGTTGCCCAGGCTGATCTCAAACTCCTGGCCTCAAAGGATCCTCCCACCTTGACCTCCCAAAGTGCTGGGATTATAGGCATGAGCTACCACGCCCAACCCCATGTTCCTTTTGAAAAGGCCAAGGAAAGCGTGGCCATGCACAGACTCACAAACACATAAATCAAAGACAAATTGAAAGATTAGGGGCTTTTTACTTTTTGTTAATAGAAACCACTTCCTTGTCTTTATGTCCTGTGAAATCTGAAACCAAAGGTAGTTGGCACATCATTAATACGTGCGTGCATCTGTTATGCATCCTAGGTCTTAGAAGAGCAGGATTCATATTTATTGAACTCCACTGGGTGCTGTGCACTATAGTGGCAACTATAGATATAATGGTGAGATAATATGGTGGGGCAAAGTGTGTATATGTGTATGTGGTCAGGTTCATATGAGGGTGGAGGTGGGCATGGTGTAGGGAGCTAAGTGTGTAATACAAAGGAAAAATAAGTCTGTGTGAAGGGACTGAGTGCAACTTTTAAGCTGAAAAAAAGTGTGTGTGTGAACAGGATGTATTGACATCATTGAATCTTAGGTTCAGAAGTAGCTTAACAATTAATTTTCACTGCCTGCAGTCCAGGAATTCTGTCTGTGGCAGCAACTCCATACCACATGGAAATTCATCACTTTCACCTCTGATGCTAAGAAAAGTTTTTGGGTGTTGAAGTCCAAATGATTTTCCCAAGTGTTCATGCTATTGGCCCTCGTCCTTCCTTCTGGAATAAAATAGAACATTCTGTTCAATCTGTTCCAATAAAGAGCCTACAGGGAATATATTCCTTAATTAACTGATTCAATCATTCAACAAATATTTACTGAACGCCACTGGGTGCTGTGCGCTATAGTGGCAACGGTAGATATAATGGTGAGAAAACCAGCCACCATCTCTGTTGCAAAATCTAGTAACAGTGACTTCTCTGGGGGCATTCGGAAATAGAATTATGAAAGATAACTTGAGTGAATGGGAAGAATTGGTAATGCGAATTAGGAAAGATGCAAAATTGTTCAATACATTCAGGATTTGTTAGTCATTTCTGCTTTCTTGTTGAAACAGTAACTAAAGAGGAGGCAGAAACGACAAGAGTACAGGAATCAACATTAGATGAGGTCAAGAGGCAATTTTGGTTTCAGAGAAAACTGAAGAGGTGACAATGGACTCCAAGAAGTTTAGATGGTAGGCATCTCCTGGATGTTCAGGGCAGCCCAGGATCCATGGGTGCCCACGATACTAGGTTTCCAAGATAAAATACAGAACATTCAATTAAATTTGAAGTTCAGCTAGAGAAATAATTTTTTAGCATAATTATGTGCCATGCAATAGCTGGAACAGATACTAAAAATTTATCCATTGTTTGTCTAAAATTGAAATATAACTGAGAATCCTGCATTTCTAATTAGCTAAATCTGGCAAGCTTAAATAATGCCAATAATAGGTGAGGAAGCCAGGGTTCTCCAATTTGTGTTATTGGCCTTTTCAGTTGGCTAGGAAAGAGATATGAAGTAAACGGAGTCAAACGGAGGAAACCAGAGCCTTGGAGATGTGCAATGGATAGAAAGAGGCAGAAGGAGGGGGTCAGAAACAGGGGATTGGCAAGTGGTGATGGAGCTAGGGCTAATGACCTAGGGCCCATTCCTGGAAGACAGCCCGTACTACAGATCCTACAGTTGGGTTTTGTTGCTAAACAAAATCCATTCAGATCATGTGCATATCTTAATTTAACATTTTGGGCAGGTAAAAATAAAGTGGGAAGGACTGTGCTGACTAATTGCATTTTTGGCTGGGTCTAGTACACTTTGAGATTAACCTGCAATCTGAAATATTATTCCTGCTAGCTATTCCTGGTATAGCCAACATCGTTTGTTTGCGATCTCATTTTTATAGCAAAACTTCCTTTTGGAAAACTCCAACTGGTCTAAGAAAAGGATGTTTTCTACACCTAAAACTGGCAACATAATTTGAGGGGCTCAATGCAAAATGAAAATACCAGGTTTCTTATTCAAAAGTTGTCAAGAATTTCAAGAAGGGTCAAAAGATCTATTGTATAACATAGTGACTATAATTAACAACAATATATTTTATACTCGAAAATGGCTAAGAGAGTAGATTTTAAGTGTTCCCACCACACACACACACACACACACACACACACACACACACACACAAACTGGTAAGTATGTGAGGGAATGGGAATTTAATTAGCTTGATTTCACCATTCCCAATGTATACATATATCAAAACATCATGTTATACATGAGAAATATATACAATTTTTATTTGTCAATCCAATAAAATAAATTTTAAAAAAAGAATTCCAAGAAGGAGACATTAAACTGAGCATGGGGTCTTTCTAAGTGCAGAACTCTGTGCAACAGCATAGATCATGCACCCATGAAACCAAGCCTCTTCATGCCTTAATCCTGATAGATAAATCTGTATGTTTAGAGGGCGGGTGGTGATAGGAGAAGTTTGGACTCATTTCAGAACTGACAGGGATAAAAGGAGCTGGGCAGAGAAGGGAACATAGGTAAGAGAGAGATGAGGTCAACTGAAACTATTGCCTCATCCTTCTTGAGCTGTTCTCTGACTTCCACTGACTTTGGAATAGGTGGAGACACCTAACAGGTCTCCTCCTACTTTTTTCTTCTTTTTGGAAATGGTTTACGTGAATAGAATCTCTTCTAGTTTTATCACCTCTCACTGTCCTTCACCCTCCATCTACCTCACCTCTTTTGTCTTACCACAGAAAATCATGTTTCAGATATGGTATGAGAACACACAGTACAGTATGACAATTCCTTCCTTTGACCTGGACCCTGCTTTTAATTCTAATAACGTGTTAGCCTTTTTGGGAGCCGCTTCATGCTTTGGGCTTATATTAAGCTAATATTCAACTAAAACTCTTCTATCTAGTCCACACGGCCTTGAATTTCTAGGGATTCTCTTTAAATTGAACACATTGGACTTTTTATCAGCCTGATTTAAATTTCATCTTGTTGATTTCATATCGGCATTCCAACCAACTGAGATCATTTTGGAAACTGAGTCTGTCATTTATGGTCTTAGTTAGCCTTCTTGGTTTTGAGTCACCAGAAGATTTGGTAATTCTGCCATCTATGTCTTCCCAGACATCCCGGTTAAAAATGCTGAACAGGGCAGGGCCAGGGACAGACTGGATCTTGCACAACAGACTTGCACCTGAGTGACACAGAGACAATAATTCCATCGTTCTGGGTGTGGCCCTGTCAAATGCAGGAGTATGTGAGAAATCATGAAAGGAACTTATTTGCAATCCTCAGGAAGTAAACAATCCGAAGAGTTATTTGAAATGTCTTTTAATGAAAATGTTATAAATACAAGTATCACCAGCAGAAAATTTAAAAAACTCAAGGAAATACTGGTAGGCATAAGACACAAATTAAGAAAAAAAAATAGAGGGTCAAAAGAAAAAGGGAATGGGAACTGGAGATCATTATCCTAAGTGAAGTATCTCAGGAATGGAAAAACAAATGCCACATGTACTCTCGAATAATTGGGAGCTAATTGATGGGCACACACAAACACAAAGAGATATAAAGGATTGGAAATCGAGAAGGGCACAGGGGAGGGGCAAAAACTTACCTACTGAGTACAATGAACACTATTCAGGTGATGGGCACACTAAAAGCCCCAACTCACAAATTATAAAAGGTATCCGTGTAACAAAAACATTTGTACCCCCTTAATATTTTGAAATAAAAAAAAAGAAAGAAAAAGAGAATGGGCAAAGAGGAAGGAAAAGGATCAAAAGGAAGGATAGAGAGAGATAAGAGAGAAATGGAGAGAGACTCTCAGTGACATCAGTTCTAAAAGTCATGTGACCTTGTTTTAAGATTTATCCCTTCCTGTCCCTGAATGCAAAATGAGGCTAATAGCCCCAGCTCTTAAAGAAACTTTCTTGTGAGTATAATAATTGGATTATGGGCCACATCAGATAAAGGTCAGGATTTCCTGCGGCTGATTCAAACTGACTTGGAACTCTTTGAAGTTTGGATTCTTCTTGACATGACTGGTCATGCTCCCCTATCTTATGAAAAATGGAATTAACATCCTTCTGATTCGAATGAAATACTGCCAGGAAAATTAGCTGAGAATAATTGAGAAATTATTCCCTTGACTATTCCTATTAATAACCGTTGCCCTCAGCAAATAATAACTGCTAAAAGAAAGTTGAACGGATGAAAAATTTTCTTTGAGTTTCTTCTCCTTGTATTTGATTTTAAGCCACTTCCTGATTAAGTAACACAGAATCAGATTTTATTCTTCTCAGCTTTTTAACAATTCTGCTAAAGAAGAGGGTTAAAAAGAAGGGCTGATTTTATTTTACTGAAATATCATCAGAATTAGTGACTAGGACTCTCTTGTATCTACATTCACACGATATGCCCTACCTATGCCACTTATTTACAATTTCACCATGTGCTCTCAGTCTTCCATGATCTTGTTTATGATGTCTCTTTATTTTCCCATCCTTTTTTTTTATTTCAGAATATTATGGAGGTAAAAACATTTTGGATTGGCACTCAACGAATATTACTACCATGTGAGCACCTTAGTGATCAGTTGGTACCAATTTGATGGCAAGTATATGTGGTGCTTGTTTTTCCATTCTTGTGATACCTCACTTTGAAGGATGGGCTCAAGCTCTATCCAGGATAATATAAGAGGTGCTAGGCCACCATTGTTTTTTATGTTTGTAATGCCCCTTTCTCCTTGCCTGCTTGGCTACCTCTATCTTTAAAGAATCAGTTTCTGTAGAAATTTTTCCTGATCACCCAGCTGAGTTAAGAAACATAGATGTCCCACTTGGGTTCCAGGATGTAGTAACATATTCTCTCTTTTCCTCTACTAGGCAGAGTATTAAAGACAGAAACTGATTGTTGTTCATCACTACACCCTTAATACTTAACATAGCACCTGCCATACTCTGGGTGCTCAGGAAATGTTTGTGTAAAGTGAAGGAAAAAGAAGAAGAGAGGAGAGGAAAGAAGAAGGGGAAAGAGAGAGAAATAGATTATAAAATATCACCCTTTGAAATAGCTTTTATATTTTAGTGTCTGCAGAAGAGTAGGTGACCCTTCAAAGACTCTTTTAATCTTACAATTCTAGTCTACCTTTTATTTACAGGTTTTCGTCTGTCTAAGTTCTGCATAATGACCCAAGATTCAAAGAGAAGACAGATGGCCATTTGGCAGAGCTGCACCGCAGATATTCAAGTACACTGATGAATGTCATACTGTTAGTTCAAGGAAATCTTCAAGTTTCTGATGAGTGTTTAAGTGTACTTTGTGATAATATTTATAACCAAAGTGTGTTATTATGAAAAAGAGTGTGTTGATTATGGTAGTTCAAAGTAATATAAGATAATTTAATTTAAAAAATATGTAATGAAGCAATTGAGACCGGCAAATCAATTATCCATCAGAGAAATAAAGTTCAACTTTATCAGAAGGAATCTAGAATATGATAATCTTCCAAGGAGTAGTTTCAGCCTAAGGCTAAAGGCATGCTACCCAAGAAATCATCAGCATTTCTCAGCTGCCTCTCCCTACTCCAAATGCAACATGCTCTCTGTTAGCATGTACTCCCGAAAGAGGAGGTTGAAGCATCTGTTGAATAGCTTACTTTGACTCCCAGAGAAATAGCAAAGTCATTCTCTAACAAGAGTTTTGGGAGTTTTTCTTTTAATAAATTTGGTTGCACATTTTGCCTAAGTGGTTCCTCAATGATGTAAAAATATAGGAATTCCTAATAAGGGCCCAGAGTGACACTGTCTCTCATTTTCTGTTCAGTCATAAGAATAGAGAATTTTTTTTGAATTCCACATCTGGAGATTGGGATGAAATTCAGAGTTATAACATCTGTGCCTTTAATATCATGGAAACGCCTTTAAAAAAAATGGGTTACATGCCAAAAAATTTAAAGGCTCTTTGGAGAAAAACCCTAGGAAAGGAAACACCCAGGGACATCCCATCCAAGTTAATGCTAGTTACATGCTTTTAGAGTAAGGAAAAAAGTTGGATATCCAGGATGGATCTCTCTCCCGAAGATACATGTGTGCATCTCCAAACTTTCTACTTGACGTTTCTGCTGGAATGGCCCATCAAACCCTGTATTTAAAAAAGTAAAGTCCCAATTCCTAATTCTCATTCCTAAAAATTATTCCCCTTTTCTGACTTTCTTACTTTTCTCAGCGGTGCTCCTGAAGAAATGTGCAAAGAGGGTATTTCCCAGGCATGGGAAAGATCTAATGAACAAGGACTTGCCTGGGGCAGAAGCTTCTGAGATGCAAGTAGAGAGGGAGATATTAATAAGACCAGAGAGTTAATTGATGGAATTAGGCCCACGAGGAGACAGACAGGTAAAATTCAGAGTATGAGTGGCTTTAACTTTTGATTACTTTAGCTTTAGATGAGAGGAAGGAGAAGAGGATATGGACAGATGAAGGTAATTTTGCATACTGGAGATGAGGAACAGATACTTAATGTAATCACCCTTCAATACTTTTTATTTTCTCTGTAAGGTGTTAAATGAGGCCATCTTGTAAGAGGAAGTAGGGTGGGACATAGAAGAAGTAGGAAGTTTGAAGAGAATGGAGAAGTTTGAAATAACTGCTATGGGGCAATAGGAGAGAAAAATAACCAGGGACAAGCCTCATGGAAGGCCTAGATGTTTTTCCAGGTGGGTTAGATGAAAGGTTGAGGGGACAAAAGAATACACAAATTTGCCAACACAGTAATTAATCCAAAGAGTTAAGAGTTTAGGTTGGATAGGGGGAGAGAAAAATAGGCTGGAAGAAAATGGAAAAATCAAAGTCCGGAAGGTATTGTTAAGATCAAAGAGCAGGTCTAGAAGGAGCAGGGAATGAGAGAAATGGAAGGTTGAAGCAAGAGGATAGGATAATAGAGTTTGAGCTTCTGGAGGTAGAGTAAATGAGGCAACTGACAAGATTCGAGATTTGTCTGAGGATGGGTGTGACTAAAGTTACATGGAGCTCATGGGGGTGAGAAGGTCAAGGAGCTGTTGGATGAGTCATCCACATGGACATCGTGGTTAGCCATGGTAATTGTGGGACTGCAGGTAGATCAGGGGCCAATGTAAAATGCGTGGGAGGGACCAGGAAGGTGATAGTCAGAGTCAATGAAGGGGGCTGTGCTATAACCTAGTGGCCCGAAATTCAACAGAGGAAAAATTTTTACTTGAGCGTAAAGGAGAAGTGGTCTGTAGAAGGCATTGGGATGCAAGAAGAATGCTTATCTTATTTCTGGTCCTGTGGTAGATGGAGTATGGGGGAAAGGGCAGTAGGGGAATAGTGTCCAGGGGAGAACCTGCATCAGTTATGTCAGGAAGAAGAGGCTGAAGATGTAGAGGACTTCAGTTATCACGGAATGGATGGTTCAAAGGTGGAAGTGGGGGAAAAGTGGGAAGTTGGTCTCAGAAGTGGAAGTAGAATATGCGGACCACTTCCTCTAGGGAATTTTTCCCAACCAATCCAGTCTTTATTTATCATTTCCCTCTACACTTCTAAAAGTTGATGTCTT